>BQNB010077494.1:3348-30825 GCA_026074375.1 Tanacetum coccineum | reverse complement strand
AGCTAAGAGCTCAACACGCTCGATCGAGTCAAAATTTATTCTTATTCTACCCAGCAGGAAAGTCAACATTGTGACAAAAACACTTATTTTATTTTTGAAAAAAAATTAATTTTTTTCATTTTTTGGTATTTTGGTGGTAAAAACGGGATTACGTGAAAACAACGACTGCAGGCATAATCAAATCGATAGATCCCCCCCCCATACTAGAACTGAACATTGTCCTCAATGTTTTAAGAAGGGTTTCTACGTAAATCTAAAGCCGTTTATTAAGTATGCTCAAAGATAAACGTTAGTCGATAAGATTTAGGATATTGGATTCCCATAATCATGCTAAGGATTGAAGCTCGAGTGGACGAAGGACAAAACCACGAGCACGAGAGTCTTCATAATCCGGGCAATCCTGGACATTCAACATAAAACACGAAACACGAGAAAGGAAGAGGTGAACCTCCTCACGTCACACTTATTCATTACTACTATTATAATTAGGATAAGCATGGGTTGCCACCCACGAAGCGCTTATTTTTGTTAACCGAGTCTTGAGCCTGACTCGATCCCCCATACTTGAGCTGGTCAAGGAGGATAGAAATGGAGAAAAGGAACATCCAAGATAGGAATGTCCTCTCCATAGATCATCATCGGGCTTTCAGAAAAATAAATGATCTGGAAAGCTTTAAAGCCCCGATGAGATGGAAGATGAGGAGATTTCTCCTCATTAGAAGCAAGAATACCAGGATTGAAAACTTTGTCCTTATTTTCGGATGAAAATGGAAGCAAAGTGTCAATCACTGGAGAAAGGGTGGGAAGGGTGGGTAAAACATTAGGCATATGAACATAAAGTTCTCTTGTCGAATTATCAGAAATATTATCCACCACTTTTGTAGTCAAAACTCCCGTATCGGGCTCAATATCAAAGTAAACATCATCATCTGGAGGTTTTTTCGGAGGACGAGGAGATGATGGAACATTATAAAAATCAACGTGAAATGATTCATACTCAGGAAGGGAAATAGAATCATTGTTAAGTAATTCTTCAAGAAAAAGAACGTCCCCCTCCGAGTCATAGTCGTCATTCTCAATACCCGGTGGTATCGAGTCATCCGGAGCAAGAAATATATCGATTTCCTCCATAAGAGAGTCACTATCCTCGACGGGGATAGGAGATGGGGAGAAAGATTCGATAATAGCATCAGGAATCTCAGAATTAAGTTCTTCCGGAGATGAATCATCATTCAACAATTTTTCAATTAGACGAATATCTTCTTTTGGATCAAAATCGGCTTCAACAATTCCCGGGTGAATTGGATCGATAGGAGTGAGTTCACTGACGAAATCCTCGATAAGAGAAATTATTGAATTAGCACGATTAAGCAAAGATTGTACTGAATCAGGTATGGCATCTAATTGATCAATTTCTTTTCCCGGTGGAATACAAACGATATCATCTAAACACTCATTCTTAGAAGAAGAATCATCACAAACTGGAACATCACACTCACTTTTGTAATCGGATAAATCCTCGGACTCACTTGGGGTTAGGTTAAGGTCCTTAACACTAGACTCATTTTCTTCGTCCGATTCCATTTCCGGAATAGTGTTAAGATGCTCATCCTCCATTATGAGAGAGTCCGTAATCGAAAAGTCGGGTGCGATTGCAAATGACAGAGGAAGTTCAGAAATAATATCTCTCAAAGGAATAGAACTTTCCTCGTCATCGTCATCATCATCGTAGTAAATAGGAGGCTTCCAATATTGAGAACTAACTTTAGCTGCTTGCTCTTCTGCAACATTCTTTTCTTCCTGCTTTTCTTGAACGTTTTTATTTAACTTTTCACAAAGAGCTTGCAAGGCTTGAGAAAGTTTCTCTTCAAGAAGCAAATCCGCCATACTTTTTATATGAAGAGGTTGATGAGTGACGGAATATTGCGGGGGTTGATATTGGTCAAAACCGGAAGAATTAGAATTATAGCAAAGATTAGGATCATAATAATTTTGATTCATCGGTTGACACTGATAACTCTCATGAGGACCCCCGCAATTTTCACAACAAAGAATTTGTTGTTGAAAATTAGGTGAATTTTGTGAAACAGTATCATCGAAGTTTTGATTGTAGCAAGTTTAATGGACCCAAGTTTATTAAGCCTTCAAAATATACCGCGTCGACCACAATGCTCCCACAGCTCAGCTAGCAATATAATAACCTGAGAAAATACATGCAAAAACGTCAACAATAATGTTGGTGAATTCATAGGTTTAAGTAAAAAGCACTAGTGAAATAATTTAAGAAATATTTCAGAAGAAAAGTAGCGTTACAACCTTTCAAAGTGTTATTTAGGAAATCCGAATAGTGATTTAGTAAAATCAAGGAGTATTGAAAAGTGGACCACAAGACTTAGGTATTGGTGGACTAAGTACGTATTCCGAAGTCCAAAACAGGAAATGGCAGACTATGTACGTATTCCATAGTCCAAAATAGGTATTATTGCGCTAACCTCATGACATCGAAGCCGTATTCGTAATTATAAGGGAATTTTCACCCAGTTCGTAATTTATAAAATTTGCACCATATCGGAATATAGGATTTTTGCACCGGTATTCTAATTTATAAGGGATTTGCACCAGTATTCGTAATTATAAGAGATTTGCACCAGCATTCGTAATTATAAGGGATTTGCACCAGTATTCATAATAATAAGGGATTTGCACCCGAGTTCATAGCTCTTAGGCAATAGCATTTAGGCAGTAATCTGGATAGCATACAATTTGAAAACACTTGTGTCCAAAGTAAAACAATCATGTCCAAAATTCACGGTTTCAAATATAGGTAATCATTGATCAATACATGAGTAAACAAATCAAAGCTTTAACTAAAAATTAGTCATGATAACCGCTTACGTATAAGAAATCAAGAAGTTTATGCCAGTAAAACAAGCACGTATTCTCACCCCGAAAACAGTTTATGAAAACCATTAAAAGAGAAAAGGTGGGGCTATGAACTCACCTTGAGTGAATGAATGATCGAGGTATAACAGAAAATGCGTCACGATAAAGACGGAAAACAACCTAATTAGATATAAGCAGAATAAGTACTAAGTACTCTGAATGACGAAGACCATATATAATTCTATATAGCTACATCACCATCTAATTGCATTTGTGAAAACATATTTATACAGTTAAAACATTTATAAATATCATTTTAGTAAAAACGGTATAACTTTCCCGTTTCAAGCCCGATTTGTATGTTTCTCGCGCCCATGTTTTCGTATTTGAAAGATATATCATAATTTTACATTTACATATTTTGATCTCTACTGTTCATGGGTTTTATAAAATTATTTTTATAAAATTACTCGTGGTAAACCCAAAAACGTCGTATCTTATTCGTTATAGCTCCGTTTTTAGCGATTCTTTCGAGCACGTTCTCGTAATTAAAAGTTCTATTTATTTATGATGTTTTCCAAAAATAAATGTCCCTGATGAACAGTAACTTCTTATAAAATTATTTTTATAAAAGTATTAATTATCGTAAACTCATAATTAGCGTACCTCCTTCGTTATAAATCGGTTTTTCGAGTTTCTTAACTTTTTGAAATCGTCATGAGACGTACTATTTTTATAAAATACAAAATCAATTATTTAAAAGTAACATTTAACAGCCGACTTTTTGCATATTTGTAAAAATGTGTTTTAAAGTTTATTTTTATAACTTTATACCTTAACTAAGATTTTCACAAGTCCTTTAACCATAGATTTATACCTTTATGTATTACATATAATAGTGTCCACAAGTCCATACTTGTCCAAGAGTCCATAGTAACAAGTCCTTAATAACCATTTAAATCATAAACTTTCTTAAGTAAACCTTTTAACCATAAATATATATAAACTTTTATACATAAACCAATGATGTCCAATACTTATACTGTCCTTTGTAACATCATAATACCAACCATATAACATTGTAACAAGTTCATAAAACCCATGATCACAATATAAAGTTTTCATTTTCTGTTTAAAAGTACCTAATGGTTGATTTCTACTTTAAACTCAAAAGAACTAAAATTATAAATGTAAAGTTATAAAGATTTTTAAGATACCCTTATAATGATTAATATGATAAATACATAATATCTATACCCATGTTTAGAATATTCACCTAAGTGTTTTCAAGACTTGAAAACCCTTAATCCCTTTCAAAGAAAACCCATACTTAGTTAAGCCTTAAGAATACCTCACCATATAAGTATGTATGCATATATAAATATATATATGTTTTCGTCATAATGATGTACGCATCGTTGCTCATATTTTGTACGTAGTGTAATCGAGCGACGTAATTATAGGTTGTGATCAAGATCGTTACTGCTTCGTTTGTGATTTATTTGGCTTATTCAATCGTGATCGTTGATCAAGGTGAGTTCATAGTCTCGCATTTCAATCTTTTCAATGTTTTATAAACCGCGAGGGGAATACATGCTCGTTTACAAACTTGTATATTTTACTACAGTACAATTACCTTTCAATACTTTGTGAGTCTCATAGCCCCTATTTTCCATGTTTTAAACTGTTTTGGGGGAGAATACATGCTCGTTTACAAAATAAACTTACTAATTCTATACGTAAGTGTTACCTGACTATTTTTACTAAAGCTTGATTTGTTTACCACATGATTTGAGATCGTTGAATACCTATATCTGAAACCGTGACTTTTAGACATGATTGTTTTACTTTGGACACAAGTGTGTTAGCCTCAAAATATTGAGTCGAACTGGAAGTTCGTTCATTATGTATTTAAGTCTCGGTCAATCAATTAGTTAATGTTGTAATAGGATAATATCGGGAATCGGGCTCGATAGTTAATCTAATATTGTATATGTTTCGGGTTTAATCCCAAGCAAAACCCGAGCCCGGGTCCTAGTTAAATATCCCGCGCGTCATTTAACGCGACGGGGTATATAAACTCTTTTCTATTTAGAAAAGAGTAAGTTGTTCATTTTCTAAATAATTTCCTTTTCCTATTTTTCTCTCATCTCTCTCTCTCTCTTCTTTCTCTCTCTACAAAACAACTCATCTCCTCATCTCTTTTCTTGATCTAATTTCGTGTTTAAATATATGAAGTGAAGTGTTACGGGATCCTACAAAAATGTTTCGCCAAATTTTTTTATTAAAAACGAACCAACACTATTCATGTCAGAAAATAGTGTATAAAATCATATTTCTCTTATTTTATTCGTTAAATGAAAATTTTTAGCTTACGCGATTTAATTATGTGATGAGAATCAAAAGTAAACGTGAAGTAGCTCATAGGGTGACAACAAAATGGTTTATAGGTTGACATCGAGATTATTTGTAAAGCGATAGATCATAGCAAGTATAAAGAATATCCGAACAAACGCAGGAGCAGTAAAAGAAAATACACGTAAAGAATTATTCAATCAACAAAAT
Organism: Tanacetum coccineum; assembly: GCA_026074375.1. Taxonomy (NCBI): domain Eukaryota; kingdom Viridiplantae; phylum Streptophyta; class Magnoliopsida; order Asterales; family Asteraceae; genus Tanacetum; species Tanacetum coccineum. The sequence goes on along the minus strand of BQNB010077494.1, from coordinate 25,377 downwards.
GGACGTAAAGAGTCGTGCTCTAAAGGTAGGTGCTCCAAGGTGACACGTATGAGGTGACAAGTTAATTGTCGTACTCCCATCAACTGGAAAGCTTCAAAACGATGGATTACGAAACAACATATGCGATTCAAAAGCATAAGAAGAGTGTTCCAACTCGGAGTCGAAGGGTAAAGTAACTAGTGGAATTTACAAAATATGCCGAATTTTCGATATCATCAAAAGGGAATAAAGTAGAGTCGCGTAAATGATCGAAGTTAATCGTAAGAGATCAAGAAGAAATTAGTCCATATGTATAGGTATCCTTATATAATACCAGTATCAACGCTTAATGAAGTAAATGAGAAATCAAGAAGTACACGAAAATCAGAGTGATCAATATTTATATAATGGATCGATATAAGGTAAATAGCAAGACGTCATAAGGTAGACGTAAGAGAGCGAAATCATAGCCAAGTATTAAATACTCGTTACCCGTGTAATAGAAGTAGAGATGCAAATGAGAGCATATAAGGAATCAGGAAGCATGCGCGCGCGGATATCAGATAAAACAAGGAGAGACTCTATATTTTGAAAAACATGGTCATAGTCTAGGTTTTGAAAATGACCTAGTTCTCTATGACCTGAGCTCTGATACCATCTGTAACACCCCCAAAATTTCAACAATGCAGCGGAATACCAATTTGGGGTGCTACTTCATAGTTCATACGCACATGTTACAGAAAACGACCTCAAAAGAGACGTTTAATAAAATGTCACATTCAATTTAATAAAAATGTCAGAGTTACACAGGTCTCACTTGTAATGTATTAGAAAACATTGTCAAAATGTTTATTTAATGGTACTCAAATTATTAAGCGTTCAAAAATATATCCGCGCGACTCGAATGCTCCCAATGCTCCACTTAGCAAAGCAATAACCTGAGAAAATACATGCAAAAACTTCAACAATAATGTTGGTGAATTCATAGGTTTAAGTAAAAGCAATATTGAAATAATTTAAGAAATATTTCAGAAATCACCATGTGCATATTTTTATAAGTCACGTGCATTTATTTTACGAGTTTTATGTAAACCGCTTAAGTTTTTCATTTTAAACCTTATGCATGCATGCAGTATTTCTCACCACATTTGCATTTTATACACACTTAACACTTAAATTTGAAAAATGATTTTCCCTTCCTTCCCTGGATCCCACCATCGGCACCCCACACAAGGACACACAATGTGGAAATTTTGTTCCCTAGTATTTCTTACATCTTGGTACACTAGTTTGTAGTCTTGCCTAACTAACCCATGCACCATCCCACACCTTTAGCTAAACCTTGTACCACCTTTGTCTCATTAACAAACATTTATCCCATTTCACAATTCACTTCACTATATAAGGATGTAGCTAGTTATCATTTTCATACACAACACAAAATTTCATCTTTCTTGTCTCTCTCTCTACTCACATGACATAAACACAAACACTTAAGGGTTTTTATAAAAAACACAAAAAAAAAAGGCTTATTACAAAGATATTTGGGTGATAAAAATGGATGTTGAATTAAAGAGCACAACATTTTTGGAAAATATGGTGAATTTAAATCATAAATCATAAAAAAATAAATAGATAAAAAAATATTTTAATATAAAAATAAATGTGATTTTTTAATTAAGAAGTGACACATGTCACTCTAAGATGTTCCCTAAAATGAGATGGATGGCCAAGATTGCACATCTTTATATTTCTATAATAAGTAAGTTTAAAAGTCTGAATTTATAAGACTTTCTTAAAATAAAATGTCCTAAATGATTTATTATTAGTATAGATACATATATTATAATTTCATATCATTCTTGCATTGTTTCATGTCACCATTACATGGTTGTTTGTGTAAAAATATATTTTAAAGCTTAAAAACGAAGTTGCAATAAAACATCAACTTTAGAGCTCGTTTTCTTCACATAAAAAGTACTTTTTACTAAATTTATTTTTACCATACTTTCATATACTCTCTTAAGTGTAACATACTCAAAAATCAGAACTCGTGAATGTATTCTTGTATTTTAGTTTGTAAAGCAAAACCGGGTATTAAAGCTAAAAAATTTGGCTGAGTTCTTAGACTTGTTTTGAGTACTGTAGACTTTGAATTTTGGACAGTGACAATAGAGTAATATGTAGCCAACGTATCAACTTAAACGTAGCAAGTTGAACCATTAACAACGGACAAATAACGAAGAAGTTGTGACCAATTAAAAATAGGTAAAAGTCATTCGTAACTTGCTGTTTCAGCACTGAAATTCGAAACTGACCTGACCTAGCTACTTTAGGTCTATTTTTTGGGGTCTTGGGCTCAGATTGAGGGAACACGGTAGTTAAATTTTGTATCCGCACCTGAGATACTACACACAAAAACTGACACTTGGACCCCCATAGAACCAAAAACAAGAAGAGTTTTGCGACCCTCCAAAGTGAGCAAAAAACCATTTTTCCAAAAGTGTTGAAACTTTAAAATGAGTTATAGAACTTTTGCGTAAATCATGTTTTGACTTATAAAATGTGTACACAAACATGTAAGGTGACAAAACATTTATAAAAACTCATATGCATTAGTTTCATGTCATGTCATAAACCTAAAGGGTACTTATATTAAATTAGGTCGCGGTTTGGCTTTTGCGCTATTTATACTTGATCGTATTCTCAGTTGTATGATTTGCTTAAGGTGAGTTTCATAACCCTACTTTTTACTCGTTTTACGAATATTTGTAACCCTTCGGGTGAGATACATGCTTACTTTTTATGTGGACACAAGTAGCTTTTAAACTGTTACGAAGTTTTACCTAAGTATCGTATTCCTGCTTTTTGCCCTATTATCATGAACCGTTAGTTACTGTGTAAGCCACAACTGTTTTCACCCCCCGAGAATTTTTCAGGTCAATATTTTAAACTTTTTCGACAATTATTTTTGACTTTTATACGTTACGTTTGAATCTGGCGGTTTACCGGGAAGTAAACCCGCGTAAATCTAAAAAACATCATCGGACGCGTTCCGGCATCGGATATTCATTAGTTTAGATATTATATGAGTTATTTTATCTTTTCTAAGTGTTCAAATATACGAACACTCCCGATATTTATTTTTACGCTTTATTGTCTAAATTGCGTTTTTAACGTTTTTGACCTAACGGAACCCCGAAAACTCGAAATCATTTCGTATAAACTTTAGTTATCGTCCATCTCATATTATTAAGCCAAAAATTTCGTTCATCCCTCTCCATATACTCAAAACACATGCATACACACACTTAAATAAATCAAGAGCATCTTTTGAATTTTCAAGACAAAACACCATCACATGCATGCATTAAGAAGGGATAGTGACATGCTTGTTTTATCCTCACTACAAGCCAAAGGCTCTTACACTTCACATGTATACCCTTGGACCACTATAGCACTATGGAATTTGAATTAAACATGGAACCATGGCTAGTTGCTTTGCTTAAACTTTTTCCCCTTTCCTTGGCCTACATTGGACGAACCACAAGGACCATGAGGTCCTTGGTTCACTCTTTTTGCTAGTCACCCATTCCTAGTTCCAAAAATATCCTAAACCCTAGTTCACACACTATATAAACCTCACTTTGCAAGACTTAGGTCATTTCATACATTCCTTGCCTCACCAAAAACATTTTCTCTCCCTCTCTTGCTCTCCTTGCCCACGACACACACTAACACACACACACAATCCATACTTTTGATTTCTACCAAGATTCACACATTCCATACTTTATTTTATCAAGATCCAAGGTTATTCCAAGAAGGTTTTCTTTTGATTTCAAGTATTTTCAAGATCTACAAATTAGGGTTTGGTTATTATTTGGGGTTTTTCAAGATCTATTGATTTTGGGTATAGATCTTGTGTTATAACTCTTGTTCATTCCACTTGTAAGTATCTTGAATCTTTCTTTGTGGTTTTCTTACATTCTTGTTATATGTTCAAAGATCCATACATCCATATCATGCACCTTAAACATGTACCAACATCTCAATTGGCTTTCCCAGGTGCCGTAAGACCACAAATAATTGACAATCAACCCTACAACCTGCTAGTTATAAACTGCCATAAAATCCATTTTGAAATCTAACCAAACACCATTTTAATTCCTCCAAACGCCAATACAAAGCCATACCCAATGACTTAACACTCTTTCTAACACATCAACTCATGGGTTTCCAGACCCAAACATTTCAAGACTTACTAAGTAGAGGCCGTCACAAAAGAATCAAAGCACAACACACCAACTTTATTCGAAAGTTCTAAAAATAGCTGTTTCCAAACGACACGTTACACGAAAATAAGTTAATAGTCATTTTCCAAAACAATGAGGGTTCATAGGATGAAATATAAAGGTAAGACTCTCATCAACTGAAAATTTTCAAAACAATAGGTTACGAAACAACATATGCGATTAAAAGCAATGGGAAAATATTCAAACTCGGAGTCGAACAATAAGTCACCAAATGGGATCGACAAACTACGACGAATCAACATCACCAAAAGATGAAAAGTAAAGTCGCGAAAAAGTTTTGAAGATAATCGTATAATGACGATGTTTTCATCACGTATCAAAATAATTTTATCATATCGCATCGAAATGTTTAAGGGAATTAAACTCTTCGCAAGAAGCGAATATCAAGATATATATAATCGTATACCATAGAACGGATGTCGTATATATATCTATATTCATATATATAATTATTACTTGTACCAAGTGTCAACCACTTGTTACGCACATAATATGCAATCAAATATATACCACATAAGGCTTCTAAGGATCGGGAACGATGCGCGCGCGGATATCGGACATCGGTGAAAGACTCGTGAAACTTTTCCAAAAACAGTTGTAGTCCAAGTTTTGTAAAACGACTTAGTTCACTACAACTCGTGCTCTGATACCACTTTGTAACACCCCCAAAATACGATACGCAGAGGAATACAACATTCGGGGCGCTACATCATAATACATGCACACGAGTCCTAGTAAACGTTCAAAGATACGTTTATAAAACATAATTTTATTTATTAGAAAGATCAGAGTTACATAGGTCCCAATACCAACATAGAAATTTTATTTCCAAAAGTCACAACACGACTTGATTTCTAAAACATTGTTTAGTTTATGACACTACTTCACCGAGACACCGTCCTTGATATCCGCGTTCCGTCCCATCCGAGCCATCAATAATACCTAACCTAAGATAAATGCTTAAAACGTCAACAAAACGTTGAGTGAATTCATAGAGTTTACAAATAACAGTTAGAACGCATATTTGGTTCAACAAAGCGTATAACGTTGGCTCGTAAGTCAAGTTATAAAAATAGTGATTTCCAACTAAAGAGCCCGTGTACCGAAACTTAACACATTCATCCTGTAGGACGAAATTATGTCCGAGAAGTATGCCACTTCTCCTAATACTAACTACAAAATGTTCGTTTGACAACGGATTCAAACCCCGGACACGGTTGTCAAACCCAATAGATCTATTTAATGCATTAGCGTTCACCAACACATGGTAACTAACGGTTACACAGCAAAAAGGCATATACTCAGTAGTAAAGGAATCATATTCAAGTATCAAAAATAGTTTACGTTCAATTTCACAAAACAAGCAATATATCCCCCTCGCGGAGTTAAAAACATTGAAAACTTTAAAAGCAAGGCTATGAACTCACCTTGATCGAAGCCGAAGATCAAATAACCGAAACAATTCACGGAAAATCAATGAACACGATCACGACCTATAATTTATGTCGCTCGAATACTATTCTGAAAAGTATAATCAACGATGCGTACATCGTATCAACAAAATCATATATATATATATATATATATATATATATATATATATATATATAAAGAGAGAGAGAGCGAGAGAGAGAGAGAGAGAGAGAGAGAGAGAGAGAGAGATCCAGTGAGAAGTAAATTAAAATAAGAAGTGGTGAGAAAGACAAAACACACATCTGAGATGCAATGACTTGCAATAGATGCCTTTTTATTAATTTAGATGCCCTTTTTGGAGTTTCGAAAGTTTAATTGATGCGTAGCTTGGTGCAAATTGATTTTCATGATCTTGGCACATGCAAGGACCATAAAAACAAAGAGAAAAAAAATAAAATCATCTAATATACGTATAGTGAATCTAAATAAAAGCTAGAAAACAACATAATATGCGTATATACTGCATCTAGATAATAAGATAGCATCTAATTTAAGTCGGTGCATCTCGGATAAGCGGTTATAGTTACTTTTTATCCTTCTTATTTTAAGAAAACTTTTAATTTGATCCTAGCTCATACATATATATTATATATTATATATATATGTAAATATAATATATGTACTATATAATAAAAAATGTATATATATATATGTATATATATATATGTATATATATATATATGTATATATATATATATATATACATTTATACATGTTATGAGAAATCCACTTGTGCCTTAGATCCCAAAACCTCACAACATTGAGTTATAATTGTCGCTCACGTTTTATCTTACATGACTTTAATTAAAAACGTTATATTTTCGATAACTTTCTATTTTTAGAAAGTTACTATTTTCGAAAGTTACCAATTTTTTGGTAAGTTAAAAGTAACTAATTATAATTTTTAATTCTTAATATTTTATTTATATCCGTACTTAGTTAAAAATTATAAAAGTCCTTATATGACCCGTTGACTTTTTAAATCAACATATGACTTTTAATACTTATATTTATTTGTTACCCAAATCTGACCCGGAACGCCCATGAGCGAAACCCTCTAAATCACATTATAAGATTCGGATTAAAAAGAGATTTTTATTTGAAACGATAATCCGGACAACTTTTTTTTAGTTTATTTAAGCCCGATGACCCGACACTTACAGAAAATGACGAAAATGCCCCCTGCAAGAATCTGCTGTAACTAGTATTTTAAAATAACAACGCAGCAATTGAACCATCTGTTTTTGACCTCCTAAATCACGTTTACCGTGCCAATTGACCAAAAAAGGAGCGATTTATAGAAAACATCATTATTCCGAACAACTTTTCGTGTTTCTATCACACCAATGCCACACGGACCCCAAAGTAGGGTGGCAAATTGGGTCGGGTTCGGTATGGGGGATTCGGGTTGGCAAGTGGGCGTACAGAAAACCTCACCCGAACCCTGACCCATTTAAATAATCGGTCAGCTATCAACCCGAACCTGTTTACCATAACTCGAACCTGACCCATGGTAACCCATATATATATTTGGGTTTGCGGTTTAAAAAGTTACACGGGTTTAATTAGTTAAGACGGTTGCGAGTTGACCCATTTAAACTCGTTTTACAATAACAAAAAGTTGGCACATACAACGGGTTAAACATTTAAACGTGTTGTTGCGGTTCGATTTTGTTTGACCCATTTAACACATATAATAAAATATACATAATTTTTAATTTTAGAAAAAAATCTTAAACGGGTTGACCCACTTAATTTATTCTCAACCCGAACCTAACCTGTTTAATAAACGGGTCAGATGGGTCGACCCAAACCCGACCCAAAATCTATTAGACTCAACCCGAACCTGTTAATTTTCGTGTCGGTTTCAGGTCGGGTTTCGTGTCGGGTCAGAAATTGCCACCCCTACTCGAAAGTGCCCAAAATGGCTGCCGAAAATCAAATCCGCAAGCAATTTATTAAACATAGTTGTTTGCAATTTAGAAGTTTTTCAAAACTTGTTTCGTCGTAACTTCTTTGTTATAAGGAGTTACGGGACGTTCGAATTATCTAAACGTACATTAGGACGAACTCTATCATATTTCAACCTCAAAAATCAATTTTATGAATTGTCGAACTCGTTTTGCGTGCTAAACTTCTGTTCGAATTAACTTTTCAAAAACTCGCCAAAACCATTTTCCAATCCAAAAACTAAACACATTCACAATTATACAAAAGATGGTCTATAAACTACACCCAAACTCAATCCAATCATCCATAACAAATCTAACAAGTCGGCGCAATAGATTCAAATTCGAACAATTCATCACATATAATATCATTATCAATCAAACAACACAATAAACATAGATCACAAAGTAAAATTACAACATACAACAACACTATAATGTTGGTATTCGGCTTCCTTTAAGCGCTCGAAACGTACGAACCCTGAACACAAAAACAACCCAACAACTCCAATTTCTAGCTAACCCAACTGTTTATAACACAATCTACTTCATTAAACACCCGACTAGATGTACAAAATTAACCCAAATCAACCCGAACATAGTTTCTTCAAAAACCGATTGCATATTAACTTTTCTTCGTGGGTTTTGTAGAGGATTAAACAAGGATTACAATGGTATAAATGGATTGTATTGCATGTCAGAATTTTGGTCGGGATATTATGGTGTTATGGTGGCCGGTTCGTGGAGCTCAAAAGGGAGGGAGGAAAACAATTTTTGGTAAAGTGTAAAATGAAACATAAGCCTCCTTTTTATAGAAAATAAATTTGAAATTTTGGCATAAATGGTCTCTCCTTCCATGTTATTATTTTAAAACTAGTACAAGGGTGTTTGTTTCGGGTTTATAACCGGCCAGAGGCTAAGGCTAAAACACTTTCGTAAATATTTTTATTCCGTCACACTAAATTTTAATTTAAAACATTTAATAAGATGTGTACACATTTAAATGCGAGTTCAGCTCAAGACAAGGAACAAAAGACGACATTCGTGAAAATAATAGATTTTCGGTCTTAAAAATAATAACCAGACGCGTCGTAAATTTTAACGATGCTCAAAACGACTAACGAACGCGTAGTCAAACGTTGACTCGCGAAACGTTAAAAATAAAATTTTCAAATTTCCGTTCACGCATAAAATACATAAATTAATTAATTACGTCAAATAAAATTTAAATGTCAACGTATCGCATAATACTACGAAAACTCTAAAATAAATAAGATACGAGAACTCGCGATCGTCATACGCGTCGTGAAACTCTGGTTGTTACACACTGAAATTGACTAGTTCGGTTATCACTGTTGTAGTCTAGATTCGCACTATAACAACCCGCAATTTTCATCAATGTAAATATCCATCTATTGATTTAGATGCACTGTAATATCCATCTATTATATATAATACCTTACCTTTTTTACAAGGAAAATTTTTTTGCTTTAATCTCATTATGCACACGTAATTGCATCTCAAATGTAAACGAGTCTCTACTGCAACTTACAATCCATCTTAACATGTTTACATCATGTAACCTCCTAAATATTTCAAGTCTAATATCTTTAATATAATTTTACCAAGTACATTATCCATTTAACGACTTTTTAAAACGTTATTCAAAACAAGCATCAAACGTTTAACGTTTATATTAGAACCCTAATTATATTTAATGTATACATATAAAATGAATTACAAGCCCTGTAAAGCATGTTGTACAATTATGCGCGAGAGCATAACATTTGAATATCTTTTCCCTCCTAAATCAAGTTACAACTTTCTAAAGCTCAATGTACATGTCAATAATGCAAGAAAGTCAAATTAGGTCATTTTACCTCCTAAATCACTTTGGTTTCTTACCACCACTTTAGTACAAGGTACATCACTCAATGTACAGCTCCTAAACCTTAAACCTAATCCCTAAATTCTTTCTAAACCCTAATCTAAAAACCTAAACCCTAAACAAAACCCTAAAACCCTAATTTTACTTTAAACCTAAAACTAAGCCCTAACACTTAAAACTAAACCCTAAACCTTAATCCTAAACCCTAAACCTTAATCCTAACACTAATCCTAAACCCTAAACTATCTTAAACCCTAACCCTAACTCAAATTAAAACCAAAAATCCTAACCCGAAACCCTAAACCAACCCGGCATCCTTTTTACTTCATTTTTACACATTTTTAAACCAACCAAGCACCCTAGCACCTCCATGACCTTACCCTTATGTCACTACGCAGCTTACAAGCACCTCTATCTCCTCCCTTGGCCACCAAGTTGGACAAGTCACCACCTTGTCACCCCTTCCTAGCCGTGGCCTCCAAACACCCATTCCACATCTTCATAGCTAGTTCTAGCCTTCCTTACTCATCCTACTAGCATCTCTTACTCACCTCAGCTAGCTAGGACACTTATCAAACCCTTAGATGCCAATAAAACTTAGGCTCCAAGGGTTTTTGACCCATAATAAACGCAAACCTACACAAACACATTCATTCATTCACACCTCACACTCATCTCCCACACTTAAATGGAGTTCTATCCATTCCCTATTAGTAATAAAAGATCAAGAGAAGTCCCTAAGCTCAAAATAGAAGCCAAGAAGCAACAAAAACGAAGTCTTGAAGCCATTTCTAGGCGTACGAGTCATAAAACCCTATTTCGATGCATTTTAGCTCAAGTAAGCCTAAGATATTGTTCCATAAACTTATAATCTATATTAAAATGTTAGTTCATAATTACACTTAGAGACCATATAGAAACTCTGTTTAAAAGCTTTGAATCCACAAACCCACATTTTTTGATTAAAAAACCCTATAAACGGCCCGTATTTGATTTTCTAGCGAACGAAACCTTTTTCTAAACTTTTTTTACGATAAAACATCTTATTTTAGGTTATTCTAATAAGCTATAACCTGCAAATATCATTTGGAATCCTAAAATAAGCTTGCATGGCTTTTTGGACTTGTTTTGCAAATATTTCCATGCATAGGGGTATATATCATAACTTTCTGAAATTTATAACTAAAGGGGCTGAAAATGTCATTATTCTAAAGTTATAACTATAAAGATATATTTTGCGAAGTTTCAAAGTTAAAGGTTTAAATTATATATACTTTAATATAAAGGGACTAAAGTTGTAAAAAGAGTTATAAACCAAGGGTATATATTGCCCAAATTTGCAAACTTAAAATATAATAATCTAATATTTTTATATAAATTATAAAATATATATTAAATATATAAAACTCAATTTTATTAAAACCCAACACATTAATCGAAAAAAAAAAAAAAAAAAAAAAAAAAAAAAAAAAAAAAAAAAAAAAAAAAAAAAAAAAAAAAAAAAAAAAAAAAAAAAAAAAAAAAACAAAAAAAAAAAAAAAAAACAAAAAAAAAAAAAAAAAAAAAAAAAAAAAAAAAAAAAAAAAAAATTAATGCTAAATCGACGCATTATTTTGTTATATATTTAACATAAATTTTCATCAACTAACTTTTGAAGAAACTTAAAATCTTATTGTATCACATTACTAGGGAATTTCATATGAAGGGTTTCATTTGAGTTTTCGTTTTGACGAGTTTGTTGGGTTTACGATTTAAAGTGCCCTGGCCCTGAAACGATACTACAGGCATTTGGGATTGTGATAACCCGAACAACGATACAAATTTCCATAATTAAAAAATCAAAGATGATACGTTAAACTTGATGAATTTTGAAACTAAACTATCACACTAACCATGACATATTCACCCCAGTTTGCTGACAAAGCCGTTACTTTCACTTTATATAACTTTTGCATCACTACAGATATTCCTATAATTTGTTAAGTGTGAGTTCATAGCCTCACTTTTAAAATCTTACTATCATAGACCCATGAGAGGGATACATGCTATAAACTAATGAATAACAATGTTTTTCGAAATATATGCTATCCTGATATAATTGATTGCAATCGTTTCCTAAGTCCCTTTATGCCAAAAGACCCCCACCATCATGGACCATTAATCACTTGCGAGTGAACGTGAATATTGTGAATAAGCCTATTGGGATTGACGAATCCCGTTTGTGTTAGCCGGATAGGTAACCAAACGCATTATATTCAAAACTCATAGGTATGTGGCAATTACCTAACAACCGGGGGCCAGTAACTTTAAATAAATCATATGATATATACACTAGTCAGTTTGAGTGCCATGAGCTTAGACACAATAATACTATTTTCCATAATAATTGTACTCATTGCAATTATTACACTTATGGGTGTATAACAACGTAACCTACTCTTATGATGACTTGTATTCACACTATTTATTATAAACCTATGAATTTCACTCAACCATTATGTTGACCTTTTTAGCATGTTTATCTCAGGTAACTGAACATCTTATGGCACGGAGTGGCACGGACTTGAAGATGGCTAAACTGTTATCATTCAAACTTTATGTTTTCATATAGATTTTGGGGCCTCTGTTTGTAAAAACTCTGATGAAATAATGAATGATAACTTATCTTTTAAAAACGTCTCTTTCGAGTCGATTTCTATGATTATGACTGTTGTACTATGAAATAATACCCCAGATTAGCTTTCGCTGCTATATGTCAAAAATGGGGGTGTTATACGCACATACTAAAATAAACTAGATCGGGACACACTGAAATAGACTAGTTCGGTTATCACAGTTGTAGTCTAGATCGGCACATACTAAAATAAACTAGATCGGCACACATTGAAATAGACTAGATCGGTTATCCCTGATAGAAACTAGTTCGACACACACTGAAAACTAACTAGTTCGGTTGTTTCACGAAACCCACTTTTGCAAAACTCAAAAAGACACATTTTTTACTATTGTTTTATGAAAATTTTTGTACCAAAAGTGTTACTAAGCCTATAGGGACAAGAAAAATGAAAAGTTAGAGGTTTTTAAGCTGAAAAATTTAATAAGAATTTTGACCTTTACAAAAGCTAACGAACCCAAATGACACAAAATAAGAGATTTTTCTATAATCTAACCACACCTATATCCAAGGATACTAAAACAAGCTACCTGGTAAATGATCTTTAGTTGGACCTTAGCTTATAAAACAAGAAAAAAACAAAGAGATGAGGCCTTTTTAGTAGTAAAACGCACAAACAAAAACAATAAACACAAAATCTAAACACACCACTCCATGGCTCTTGATACCAATTGTAGACTTATCTAATAACATACTAGATGAGAGGGAAAGAGATTCTTTTAATGAGATAAAGGGTTGGATAAACACTTAGAGAGAGAAAGTAAACATAAGATAGAAAATGTATTATGTGTGAAAAATGAACAATCAACCATCTCTCCAAAGCTAGGAGAGGTGTTTATATACTTACAATGGATCATGGGCTTGGGCCTTCATGGGTTAATCCATGGGCTTTTAGCTAACTAGCCTAGTAAGTTTCCAAAAATTAACTTAACGAGCTAACTACAATTATATATGGAAGTGACCGACACTTTCGTGTTCCTAACATCATGGTCTAACAAAATTCTAAAGGTTGAAGGAAGATCATTTTTGTATTTTTGTATTTTATGGAAAGCGAGTAAATCATATATTTAAGAGGAGGTTTGGTTTTAGCTATTAACTAAATATAAATCTAAACTAATTTGGTGATAACAATAAGATAAAAAACTGTGTTTATTTAATCATGTATTACTCCCTATATTACTTCTCCTAGTGTTGTTGCCTTGTCACCCTTGTGATGATCTGTGTAACTATTTCCTAAGTCATGAATGAATTACACGAACCCGCCATCTACTTAGTATGCCACTAGAGTACACTAAGTGCATGTAAAATATATTAAAAGTGGATCAACCATATTAGGGGGCAAGGTAGTATGAAGACTGTTACCCGATGGTATCCTTTCTACACAATCACGTTTCCCTAGACATATCAACAACGATTATAGACAGAAAGCTGGTTTTCTAAGACCTAACGTGCACATCCATCACAAGAAGCCAACAACCATTAAATCTACATCTAGGTTTCAATCAATCAAAATAACACAATAGAAGGTTAGCCATCATGTAAAAGGTAAAGCAAAGAGCATAGATAGATCAAAAACACATAACATATTGAATGATTAATTAAACCTTACATTGTATAAAACATGGAGTTAGGAGAATACAATAGGGTATTTATAGGCCCTAAAATCATCACTAACAGCTGCTAACTAAACGAAAAAAACCTTAGGTTTCGTTACCCTCACTTTATTCTTCTAAAGTTAACACACTCAAAACCCAAATTTAGGTTGTCCATATATGGAAAAACGGTGGACGGCGTCACTTTTAATTTATATGCCCGTCAAAGAATAGAATATTGCTAGATATTAGGATGGGTCATGTACTGTGACGAGCCGTCAATAAAGATAAGGTGATGCATCTGTGATCTTCGTGGTGACTGACACGTTGTACTTTGTGACGCCGTCTCTATCCAATGTAGAGACATTCTTGAATAGATGTAGGGATATAAAATACTCTGATGATCTTGGATTTAACTGTTGTCAGCATGTAATGCTGTTGGTGTATAAGTACTACTATGCTGGTGCTGAAAGTTTAATGTGTAGTTACAAATTTACAACTGCCAAAGATTAAGACTAAAGCAAAAAGAGTTTCTACTGTCAGATGAATGATAAAGACAAAAAAGGATAAAGATTGATTGTATATCAAGATTCTTACATGATAAGTATGATTATTTAGAGAATAAGATCATTAGAGAATATTCTAAGTTTTAGGAATATATTTGAAAATCGAAACTAGAACTCCTTGGTATAAAAAAGGAGGTCCTAGGGCAATAGGATTTGATCTCAAGAAAATCTTTTGTTTGAAATCGTTATAGCTTCATCAGTTTTGTAAACCCTAAAACAGTCAGAGTATTCGTATTAATATATTGAAGCTTTGTTTGTTAATCTGTGTGTTTATTAGAATTACTATTCTATTGCATATTCTTCTTATTGATCAAAGATTAGATTCCGCATAATCTTTGATATATTTTACAAAGTTTCTACTATAGTTGTGTAGATATAACTAAATCTTACACAAGCTAAGGAATTCAAGATCTACTCAAGTGGGATCAACAAGTGGTATCAGAGCTTGTTGAGAAGCTTTGAATAAGAAAAACCTTGCTTTTACACACAAGGTCTCTTTGTTACAAAGAGAAGATCAAGACTCCAAACACATAATGGTGGTACTGCATCCAAAGAGCCTATGCTCAAACTATTGAGTATGAGCTTTGGAGATGATGATGGAACAAAACATCAAAATGGTTGATTACTCTCTATGGGAAGTCATAGAGAATAATAAAGCACCTCTAATACCAAAAGTTTTGAAAGGAGTTGTAGACTGCAATTGCTCCCACAACAGCTGAAGAAAAGGCAACACAAAGGAGTTAGAGTTGAAGGCGAATAAGCACTTATGATAGCCATCCTAATGAACACCAATTGAAGTTTTCACTCCATCAAAAGAATCCAAGTCATTGTTGCAGGCTGTTGAGAGGAGGATTAATAGGAAAGCAGCTACTAAAAAAGACTCCAAGGAATCTTCAAAAGTAGCAGTAGGAAAATTTACAGATCTAGCTCAGACGTGTAGATCAAAAACCTTTTGATTAGTCATTAAAAGCTTATCAGTTAATTGAGATTCAAGAGAAAAGTATCTCACATCGAAGAATGTAATTAGAAGTTCTTAAGAAGTTCTGTCACCAAAATGGAACACACATACCATTGTGAGGAGAGACCATCCAAAAGATAGAGTCATTAAGCTTGGATGATCTTTACAACAACTGAAGATCTAATGAAACACCAGAGGACAAAAGGACATCAAGCCAAAGCACAAACACATAAAACATAGCTATTGGTCCCTCAATCACACCAAACATACAAAAGGAAGCATTAATACTGCTCTGGTGTTACACTGCTAGACACTCAAGCTACTGCTGAGTTAAATCATTAACCAATTAGACAACTATGAGTGAGATCAATCACATGTGCATATCTTTGCAAGACAACCAATAGTCCACAACAAGACAAGTGAAGGACTTTTGCAACAAATTAAACCTGATGAATTAGAAGAGATGGATTTAAGGCGGCAGCTGGATATGCAAACTATAAGGGCAATGGGATTCTTTAGAACACTAGAAGGAAGGTTTTTTTGCGAAAAGGAACTGAGAACCATTGGTTTGATAAGTCCAAGGTTGGCGTGTTACAACTGCCAAAAAAAGGGACACTTGCTGGAGTATCAGGGATTAAGGAACTAAGAAAATATAATCGAAACACAAGAAGGGTTAAGCCAGTGGAGACATATACATCTAATGCTTTGGTGTCTGTGAAGGTTCTGTAGGTACCCGATACCACTTCACTACATAAATCACAACTACAATGCCAAGAGACAAGAGAGATAGAGAGAGAAGACGAACTGAGAGGACGAGAATGAGAGAGAGAAGAGAGAAAGAGATGAAAAAGAAAATTTAGATATTAATGAAAAGTTTATGAATATTTTCTAAAAAAGAAAATAAATAATATTACTGTGAGATATTTTAGAAAATATCTAAATAAATAATATACCCCTACACATTTAATGTGACGCGCAGGATATATAACTAGACCCGGGCTCGGTTATTGCCTTGGGATTAGAACCAAAACATATACAAAATTAGATTATCATCGAGCCCGATTCCGATATTATCTTATAACAACGTTAAACTAATTAAAGACCGAACTCCAACGTAGACTGACCGATCTATATCCTTGTTCGAACTCAAAAAATTGAGGCTAACAATCTCCCCGAAGTTAGTTCTTGTAACACAGGAACGAGCTTCCTTTAATGACTACAACAAAATTTGAGCTAACAAACTCCCGAAGTGAGTTCATTTGATGACAACTTCTTCATGAGATCAGTGAGATTTGCTTTTGTCGTTTAAGCCCGAGGTTCTTGTCTTTGTCTCGTTGTATGTTTGTTGCTAGTTCCTTCATGCATTGCTATCTTGACTTTGAGCCTTTTGGTCTTGGTCTTTATCGTCTATGCCATCTTGCGATCCTAATGTCTTTGACCCAACATCCATAACTTTGCATTATCTTAAAGCTTCAAATCCAGTCTGCGAAGTCTTTGTTCTTTAACTCTTGAGCTTTCTAGATATGTTAGTCTCGTAAGATTGCGTCTTTGATGGGATTGAGTTGCCGTCACCACCGTTTGACCTAGCATGTTTACTTAGTGATAACGAAAAATTGATTTGAAAAAATCAATCGCGTTTCACTCGTTAAAGAGTTTTTGTAACACACGAATAGTGCAAGTTTTTTAATCAAAAATTCATCAACCGTCAATTCATTACTGGACAAATCGATATCCCAGTTGTCACCAATTTGATTCATATAAATTTCGACAATTCACCTAATCCAGGTGCTGTCTGAATGATACACTGAAGGATTTCCATTCGTCATTTGTAATACTACAGAGTATCATCTGAATTTTCTGGCAAAATATCACAAGATATTGCGTAGTCACTCATTGATAACAGCTTGTGAACCTGATGATTGTTCCAACAAGTTTTTGAAATGGAATGTGTCCTAACAGGAATTTTAGATTGAACTCTTGGCACTAGACCACGATACGTTCATTTTGTTTTAGTACTGGCAGGCTGCGAGCAACAACCACCTAATCAATCACAACAAACTCGGAATGAGAAGTCACTAATAACGTGTGTAATCTCCATGACAAATGAGACGCAGTTTCTGTTTGATAGAAACCCGAATGGCTGGGAATGTTTGTGCATAGCATCACTGGTCCAGAAGTCCGTTTTCAATGTCAGCAATCAACTTTAGTGATTATCTGCCGCATCATATTGTCCACGGTTTCTGTGCCATGAAGTTGTGTGGAGGGCTTCCTTTGTTTAGAAACCCTTTATCCCATGACATTACTTTTAATTCTTCAACGCCTTCAATGCTTACCAAGACGTTCATAACAAACACCATTGTTGTGATTTGTTCCAGTGTTAACTCAATCTTAATCGGCATTATCCCATTTACATTCATCTCCAATCATACCTAAGGCTGTTTATTTCTACCTTATGGATTATCCTTGGTAGATCCTCCGGATCTGTTGATCAAAGAATGATTCCTAACCTAACCACCTTATGACTTCAGAATCGTCGTGAAATTAAGATGTTGTTGGGTATTAGATCGAACCATAAAACCTTTTCTTCAGCACTTTGAGTCGAATAGATCATATTTTGATTACATTTTCTCCCCTTATTTTAAATAATAAACACTTAGTTTTTGAAATACTTTGTGATTAAAATATGTCTTGAAAATTCTGTGGGAGAAAATATTATCAGCATGAATGGTTTAGAACATTTTGATAATTTTGAATACAAAAGAATGTCGTTGTTGATGTAACCTAAGAACATTAAAACTAATGTTTTTCGAAAAACTCCCCCTCAAAAATAGAACCAATTTGAGAAATTGTTGTCTTTTGAAAACATTGTAGGTTGGAGTGTTGAACACACAATTTTGAAAGATTATGATTTGTCACGAGAAAATCTGAAAAATTTGTGGTGTTCCAACTTTTGAACAAACCAATGTTAGAGGACTTCTCTTCTAACGGTAAGTTAAGCGCAGCTGAAACGGTACACTTTCCTTTTTTCTTATCTAAAAACATTGAAATTTCTTGTAAAAATAGCTCAACCGAGAAACTCATTTTCTCGTTGAGAGGATAATTATAAACCTTCCTTAATTGAAGTCTGGGTTATGTACTGACATTGCACATAACCATTTAAGAAATTTAGAAATGACATTTTTGAAATTATATTGAAAAACCTCGCTCGAACTTCATTTCCACACCGTGTCATTGTAACACATTTCTAATCACGAAAATGTTATCGATTCCAAGAGACATTCGAGAAGAATCTTTTGGAAATTTTTCAGATTTATGATTTTGTATTTTCTATTGAAGTTTTATATTTTGTATTTGCTTTTCCTCAAAAATATGTACATTGGTGATGTTTGAAGTTGATATCAAGCAGGCTCATTTGTCAGAACCTCCAGTCATCCAGAGTCAAACATCTCATACCAATCCTTCTGACAGATACTTAAAACCGATCCACATGAAGGGCTTTGTTAAATATGTCAGCTAATTGGATTTTCAGTTCTGACAAAGTATAATTCAACTATACAATTTTCAACCTGTTCCTTTATGAAATGATACGAGTATGGAATGTCTTTTGTCCGTGAATTTTGCACGGGGTTGCATGAGATTGCTATGGCTGACTGAGAGTAGCAGTACAATGGTATTTTGTTGTAGTCGTAAGCCATAGACTTGAAGTTGTGTCCTCAACCAGATTACTATGAGCCACAACTTGCAGATAACGCCACATACGCTGATCGCCCCTGCTGAAACATTGGCATGCAGTTTATGTTTCTTTGACATCCAGCTACAAGTTTATATCACCAAGTAACTGTATCTCATCCAAAAGCTTTTCCGAGATCAAGGCATCCGGCATGATCATCGTTTGAAAAATGCTGTTATTCAAGCCAGAATCCTTTGGATGACCAGAGATCCCATGATTAATGGTACCCATAGTATTTAAAGATTCATTACACCTTGAAGTGCTATTTGTGTTGGTGTAAGCTTGAAAACGTGCACAAAAGCATACTGCTTGCACTAAAGTCGGTCCCTACTAAGATGTCAGTACATGAGTGACACATTTTACTACGATAATCAGATTGTCTACGGGGTTCTCCACTCAAATCTACATCTAGTTTGGGTTTGAAGCCATGGTGTACCAAGGAGTGACATAGTCCATATTAGGCTTTTTCAAATCTCTAAAGCGAACCGCCCTGATTGAAATAAAAAAACCTTTTGGGACAGGTGGATCTGAAGTCCTAAAAAGATTTTCATCTCCCTCATAAAGGACTTTCAAATCTAATTGTGCATTAATTTTTACAAATTCGTTTTGAATATTATTAGGATTTGTCGATCCAAAAATTATGTCTTCAACGTAAATCTGCACAAGTAGAAAATCCTCCACCCGTATTTTATCTTGAATAAAGTTTGGGGGGTCAAGTGTAGTACCCTTATAAAGCCTTTGGACATCAGGAAGGTTGATAGTTCATCGTAACCAGAGCTCTTGAGCATTCTTAAATCCATACACAGCTTCCTTAGAAGGTAGAAATTTTTCTGGATGATCTGGAACAATTGAAACCCGTCTGGCTGAGCATACTAATCCACCTCCTTCAGATGGAACGTCATTAAGAATGCCTGTTTTATCACATCCATCTGATAGATGGCAAAGACTTGTGTGCAGCGAGGCAAACAAAAATCCTAACGGCTTCCAAGCGAGCAACTGGAATCAAATGATTCTTACGAAATCAATAACCCTCTCCTGAGCATATCCTTTAGCTAAAGACGTGCTTTGTTGCTAATTACCAGTCTGATCTTTATCCTTCTTGTCCTTTCTTCCAAAACCACATTAGCTTTATAATTCATCTTGCCAAATGGTTTGTTCGACTAGTTTCCCATACTTTTATTCTGTCCAAACTGATAAAGTTTACATCTCTCATATGCTTACAATCCATGCAGAATAGCCATTGCCTCCTTAATGTTCTTCGGTTCAACAATACCTCCGTGAGCGCGTAACATAACACATATTCAGGGATCTGTGGCAAGCATTCCGTCTTGTTTGAACTGCATGAAGGATTTCCACGAATGTGTTCTAATGATGATCGTTTTGTCCATGAGAAAACATACTTTGTGGTGACATGAATGCACATCGGTATTATCAATGTTGCGTGAGGAAGACTCACCAATTTCCTGTACCTGTACAAAAAGATTGATAAATTCAGCTTCTTGTAAATTAATCATACTCTTTGCATTGATCCCATTGTTGTTTTCCTCATCTTATCGTGTGTTGGATTGTAATATTCTTCAAGTAAAGGACTGAAGAAAACTTCTAAACCCGTTGATGTTACTAATCTGTCTTATCTGTTCTGTAGGAACAGACATGGTTGTCTGGGTCACGGTCAAAGTTTCATAGTCCTGACGCCTTTATCCTTGAGGAACGAGGCCTAAGCGACTTTTCAACAAGACATATCTCTTGGTCATTGAGGTAGCGAGGTCTGAACTTTTGTGATCAGACATCATTGCCATGAAGACCGAGGCTTAACTAGCTCGCGATCAAACGTCTTTGAACATTGAGTAACGCGGGCCTGAAGTGTTATGTTTCACAGACACGACAGACATAAACCATTTAACGTTGACGACCGAGGCTTGAACTGCTTATGTATCAAAAAACTTCATTGTGACAATTGAAGACCGAGGCTTGAACTGTTTGTTCAAACCATCATTTGAGGTGATCATTAGATCAAAATTCCTTGAAGCTCTGTTTTCTGAGATATCTTTCCTTTTTAGCACCAGCACTGAGTCCTTCCTCTTAGGATATGAACGATGTACTTGTACTTAAGAGAGTACCTGCACTGACATCAAGAGCTTGTTCGCTTTCACATTGGTTAGTGATATCTGCATTTGAACCATTTAGGGGTTCACTGTCAACCTTTGTTGTGCTAGAGGCGAATGTCTTTCCAGTTGGAACCCATCTAAGAACCACATTTTTGAAAACACTACCCGTCGGTTTCCACCTAAGACAAGATCTAGGAGTCATTGTTTTTTCATGCACAACGGAAGTCTTTTTGATTGAAAACCTATGTCCTTTTGGGATCTGTCTTTCTGGTTTCTTTGCAACACTTATTTACTCTACGGGTTTGTTTCGGGTCGTTGTCTTATTGGATGGAACCTTAGCATGCGAGTTGACTTCTTTTAGGAATTTTATTACACAAACGTCATGATTGGCATTAAAGACACATTTCTGACATGTCGAGCAAACAAAATGTTTGGTGTTAGAAAAATTTCTAGGGATCCTAGAGTGTTCTTGTATCTTTTTCTTAACCTCCTCTAGGTAGTGATTATGAACAATGTCGTTTGAGCTATACCTAGATGAGCTAGTTGCAATCATGTAATGAGGTTTTGCATGGGCAGATTCTCTTCTCTTAGGCAGATAATGTGTAGTGACTGGGTTTGATAAATCGTTACTCACATCAACTTGGGAGGCAAACCATTCTTTTGAAATTTTAGGTCGTTCAGATTTAAACGCAGTCGGTTGTCTAACAACAAACTGGTTTCTATGTGGTTGTAAAACTGGTTTCCCCAAGATTGATGGTTTTGCAAACTTAGTATTCACACTATTTCCTGTTAGTTT
>BQNB010077493.1:0-30825 GCA_026074375.1 Tanacetum coccineum | reverse complement strand
TGTATATCTGTTATGGGCTAGAAATCTTTGTATTTTGAACAAGTGGACAAGTTAAGCTTCGGGCTTTTTGTAACAAATATGTGTTAAATCTAATGTATCAGTTTTAAACGACTTTTTGGTCGTTCTATATATATCTTGTGTTATTGATCTATGAAGTAACACGCCTCGGACACTTATTCCGCTGCGGCCCATTTTGGGGGTGTTACAGTAATTGTTCTCGGTTATGAGTTAGGAGAAGGTGTCATTGTATAGGTTATACTATGAGTAAAGCCTGGAGGTCGTGGTTACCCCCGAGGCACTCAACTCATTAAGAGATTGATTTAACCCCGAGTGTTGGGTAACTTCAATTGGCGAATCTTTCTCATGTATCCATGGATGGGTATTGTTTTCGAAACTTGTCATGACCATTGACCAAACTGTATTTAATAATGTTTTGTGACTTGATGATTTTAAAACTGTGAATTGCAATAACGAATTTGTGTGTTGAACAATGTCGTTGCGCGAATCATATTGACTATGTTGTATAAATTAATTATGCAAACAATGGAAAACTGTGTTTTCTAAATTTCATAAACTGACCCTATGGTGTCAAATAAAAATCTTCTTTTCAAAAAAAAAAATTCTTTTTAAATTAATAAGAATGGAAGGTTATGCTATCTTCTTTTCTTTCTTTTGAAATAAATTGATTTTTTACTCTTTAAAAATTTCTTTGAAAATCGTTTACGCGTATAGCGTATGGAAACGAAATGTTTTGACGAGGAAGGACATGATGTCGTTTGGTCCTCAATTATGCATAACTTGATCAACTATGCATAATTTAGGAAGAACCACGCTATGTCGGATAAATCGTCACCATCAAAACACTTGATAATTGAGATAAATGTTTGGGTCAAGCTTCCGGAAGGAGAAAATATTTTTAACCTGCTACGGATTTTCCTGCAAGTAACCCTACTCCCAGTGACTGCATGGAGAGAGTCTCATGCGAGTCATTATGGCCGAGTCGTTTCGAAGCGGAAATACCTACGGTATTGTTCGGAACGAGTGTGTCTAAAAAAGAGCGATGTATAGTTCGTAGTATTAGAAGCGGCAATTGGTATGAAGACGCGTCAAGACCAAGTATAGTCGGTGTACTAGTAAGCGATGATATTTTTGAGTTATCAAGGGTGTAAACCTGATACCGACACTGAGAAGGGATCTTCTTGGAGATGTAAAGATTCCTAAGGTGGGTGGAAGCTGAGATGATTAGTTCCTGGGTTAGAGACGAGAAATGTAGGAGATTTCTCCTACATAAGGTGTGTGTGTTGCCTTTAATGCATCAACCGATGGCCGTGAAGAATAAGAAGACTTCTTTCCCCGAAACGAAGTGTGACGATAGTATAGTTGTAAGTATACCTGATGTCGTCAAGGATTAAAATAAGGCACCAAGCGACACCTGATTTAAGGTTAGTGATCTTTACTCCTTGACGTACCAACTTTCGTGCGTATGAAAGAGCGAAAAGATTGAAGACTCTAGCCGAATGGTGACATCCGTTTCCATCCTGGAGGAACAAAAGAAGTAGCTAACGCCGTAGGCTAAATGGTATTAAATTAGGAATGTGAGTGGTTATTTTGATTCGGTGATTTGATTCATCAGAGATATTACACGATGTATTGGGACCAAGCCGATTGTGCTAGTCGCCATGTGAAAACGTTGGAATCCTTGATTTTCGTCGAACGAGCACAAGCCCATGATGCTCAATTATTTTATTGATTGTTTTCGATTTGTCTCTTGACAATATGTGTTTTAGCGGAATCATTGCCGCTGAATTATGTGCTCTATGTGCCTTATGTGCTACGTGCTCTTGAATGATGGCAAGCGCATTGGTCACTTTTATTTTGTCGTGATATGGCTTAGGACGTGAGTGAATGGGTGTCCTTACCCAAATGAAGATGAAGGTCGATGTGAGAGGTACGCAAGCCTGATAATCCATGGTCAATCGGGGGATGTCAACCCGTAAGCTTGGCTATGGTAGCAAAAATCTAACCGTGATTTAGTCGATATCATTACCAAAGTGCATGGCCATCCGGCAAGCTCGGTATAATAATCGATCTAATCGGTTAGGTATGAACCGTGTGATGAGCATAGCCATTGCTGAGGCTTCCTGATAAGTAAACACAGATGATTTTCTAAAACTTATGGAAAGCAAGCATGATTATTGCCAAGCGTGATGATAAGCTAGGTAGAAATATAAGGTCACTTTAAAACGACTAATAGGCGATTCTGTGCTTATATGATTATGTGATTATGTGCAATGGTGCTATAATGCATTTGATGGGGTCGTATGTACTCCGGAATATTTTCGCAACCGGTAGTGCATTGTCAAACGAGACCGGGAGGGCGAAATTTTTTTTTGATTTCGGATAATGATGAGTATTTTGATTTGGATAATAATATAAATATATATATTAAATTTGATTATTGACGTCTATATTGGTTTTAGTAAGCGACATATGTTTTTGATTTTTGGTAATGAAGTATATTCTCGGTTTTGAATATTGGTATAATACCGTATTTGAGTGCGACATATATGTTGATGTTAATTAACGACGTAAGCTTCGGCCTTGGTTTTGATAAGTAAGGTGCGCTTGGTTTTGTTGTTTTTATGATCCCCAACAAAGTTTGGATCGATCACCCATTTTAGAAAAAAAAATCTCGGGAGAACGACGCAATAATTATTTTAATCGGATATATTCCATAATGTATGTTGTTCCTTATGAAGAACGCGACTATAAAAGCTAGAAACGACGTGATTTAAGTTTTTCTCGGATGAAAATCCGCGACGTTCCATTAGAATATCCCAACCAATCAAATGCTATGTAAAGAGAATAAAACTTGATGAAACAAACTCAACGACGGAAAAACGAATTGCCGACAAAAACAAACGAGGAACATGACAACGAACGAACGCGCTTCAAACAAACATATTAATCATATCAAACCCGACGGGGATCCAAATCTTGAGAAGAGTATTTGCTTACTTAAAAGTAAATTACAAGAAAAGTAAAATAAAAAAAAGCTTTAAAAAAACTATAAAAAAATAATTTAAAACAGAGCTACACTATTCCTAGATTTAGATGATTTTTTTTCACTGTGTGATTTCATCTCTATTTATAGGGAAATGTAGTGAGGTAAATCAGTAAGGTCTTCAATTCTTCCAATCATTCCATATTTGTATATGAAAAGCTTCCAATGATGGCCAAATCATCATTAAAATTGTGCCTTGACTTTGATTCTTTCCCTTTGACTGTAGACGCATTCAATGCGTCATTTTTTTTTGCTCATGTTGTATTATACTTTTAAATGAAGATGAAGCGGGTAACGGGCGTTAGTGTAGGGACTAACGATGTCATGGCTTGAGGACTAACGATGTGATATGTTTCTGGTATGGAGACTAACAGTTGTCAAGTCCTTTATTTGGGCTTCTTTTTTAGGCCGATTCTTTTTATTATTATATGGGCCGGTTTGGAAAATGTCCTCGGCTCCGGCTTTTCTTTATAATCTCGTGCTCGGTTTTGTCTGATTTTTGGCTTCTTTTTGTCTTTTTGTTGATATTCGATACCTGCACAATACACAACACAAAACAAGCATATATTTGGCATTTTATGTCCGTTTTTGGTTAATTAAGCTCGTTTTATTTAGAAAAGGGTATGTGTATTTAAGCACATACCATGATGTTCTCATCATTCGGGTCAAACCTCGTATATAATAATCTTGTGAATATTTAGTGTAGACTAATATTAGGAAAATATCGTGTTTAAGTACGAATTTTCAAGAATTTCTTAGTAAATTCAAAAAATTTCAAATTAACATACTCAAACAACATATAATTCCCTCATAATTTAAGGGGGGGCATTAAAATGTTTCAATAATAGGCTTGATATATAATTAGAACATTTTTCTCCCCAAAAGCATTATATTTGAATCAATTGATATCCAAAATATCAAACGATTTGACATTTTTGATAAGGGGAGAAAATGTGCTACAAATAATATAACCTTGTATAAGTGATCTTAAGACTCAAGTGTGAAATCCTGTCCTCAGTAATAGCTAAACATTTTCAGTTATCGATGCACATATGCAGGGGGGGCATTTCTAAATAGTAAAACCATCGAGGTACTAAATGTTTTGATTTATATCAAAGTACCTTGATCGATGTTTTCAAATGGTTTTTAGGCTGTGAACAATACCAAAAGACCAACCATATATGTAATTACTTGGGGTTATAAGGTGGTCAGGTTTAGATGTTTGTTCCTATGATCTAGCTAGAACCTGAGGGATCTACCTAGGGACATTCCATTAGTTGGAATAGAAGTCTTTAGGTATGATAAAAAGGAGAAAAAGTGAGAAAAGAGAAAAGTGCCGACTGAGATGGAGCTAGTATTGGAACAAACCCAACAAGGTACTAGTCATGAAGTCTTGGTAAGCACTAAAGGGGTTGAAGAATTAAAAAGAAAAGTTAAGATAAAGGGTGAAAAGAAAGAAGCCCTCCTTTCACTTAGGCAGAAACCGGGTCAATACATAAACTGTCAGAAACACTAAGATGTTGTATGGTATTGAAGACAGTCGTCATGGACCTGGTGACGCAATGCACAACCCTTCCCAGCCACTCAAGGTCTCTCAAAAGATTCTTGTTTCATTTCTCACGGAGATTAAACACATTTCTATCGACTTTCTCACTCCGAGTTAGTTGATATTGAAAAGGTGGCAGTCTGCTCCAACCTCCAATTACCAAAAACCAAAGTGCACTATCGAGTCTAGAGCCATAAAAGAGGTCATCCATAAATCTCATTAGGACACTATCCAAAATATGCTTGCTAATTCACACCATGTGAAAACAAAAAATATATCAAGAGTCCTACGCATTATCCTTGTGATTTTGACATAACATCATAGTGATACCTAAAAAGTACTCACAATGACGATGGAAATCCTTCCAGAGCCAACATCAAACAAGCTCTATGGTAGGTGACTTGTGAGATCCTATATGGATCAAACTTGTGACACTGGATATCGATTCGGTCCAGCTTATGAATTGAAGGATGAATTTTGAAAAAGATAAAACTGTTGGTGTGTTATAAAAACCGTTTGGATTTTAACACACTGACTGATTTTCCTAAATAAAATTTCAATCTTATGTCCATGGTAAGCCTCACAAAGGTATCTGGACATAGGAAAGGTGAACACGAATTGACGGCTTAATCGGGAAGATAGTAACTTACCGGTTTACTCTTGCCGTGTTGTCTGCTTTGAGACGCTCCAATAATGAGAACGGCTAGTACAGCTGCGAAACCCTGTCAAGGAGATTCTTTGGAATTTCACTTGATCACAGGCAGTATTTATACTGATCAACGGGGAACCATGGTTATTGCAACCGTATTTGATGAAGTGACAAAGCCACTTTCGTCCATACATGTTGGTTATCTTTGACCCTTTCATGCAGGTAATCCTGATGGTCGCAGCTATTGGATCAAGACAAGTTAATATTCATAGCCACATGCTCATACTCGATCGACATACATAAAGACATCATG
Source organism: Tanacetum coccineum (assembly GCA_026074375.1). NCBI lineage: Eukaryota > Viridiplantae > Streptophyta > Magnoliopsida > Asterales > Asteraceae > Tanacetum > Tanacetum coccineum. The sequence goes on along the minus strand of BQNB010077493.1, from coordinate 25,253 downwards.
AAAGCTCAAGTACATGTTTCAAGACTACCGCTACTATGATACCGCACGTCCTTCTTGAAGCGACGAAGTGCTAAAGTTAAAGAACTTCAAAGAAGTTTCCGTCACTCTGATACCGCATGTCTTTCTCGAAGTGACGAAGTGTTATAGTTAAAGAATTTCAAAAATGATGTCTTACTGCTTTCAAGACCAAGAAACAACAACAGTATAGGCATGTTGGTCTGAACGTCATAAGTACACAAGATGGCAAAAGATTACAAGATGATGATTAAGCCTAAAGTCAACGATCATTACATCATGTTCATAAGATAATGTCAAGAAAACAAGTCTGTGAGCACAAGTGATGACATCAAATAACGTCTATTTTATAGCATCATTTATCCCATGTTATTAACTCATTTTTTATAGTTATTGCAAAGAATTGTTACTTAATCATTTTGTTAGCCTCAAAATATTGAGTCGAACAAGGAAGTTCATTCATTTATTATATTAGGTCTCGGCCATTAATTAAATATACGTTGTAATAGGCTAGACGGGTAAACGGGCTCTTTTATGTAATCTAACCGGTCACGTGTATCGAGCGAAAGCCCAAGTAATCCCGAGCCATACCCGTAGAATTACTAAAGGCACGAAAGCCTTTTAGTTTTGATACATATACACCTCCTCAAGAAAAGTGAAGGGGGTTGGTCATTTGTAACTTACACATTTGCAAGTATTCTCTCTCACTTTCTCTCTCTACTTTCTCTCTACAATTCTTCTCATCTCCTAGCTTATTTTCTTGTTCATCATAATGAAGTAAAGTGATTATTTGGGGTTTCCGACATTTGGTATCAAGAGCCTCGGGTAGATAGTGGTTGTTTTGTGGTTTTAATAAGCTCAAATCAAAAAAAATTCGTGGCTTATTTGTCAAATAAGCTCACGGCACAAAAAAATTTGAGGGCTTATTGGTGTGTTGAGCTTATTCTCTCTTTAGTCTTCGTGTTTCTAGCTTATCTTGAAGCTTATTTTTCATTTTCGTGGCTTATTGTTGCAAATAAGCTCACGGCTCACAAAATTTTTGGGCTTATTGGTTTGTTTTACTTATTTACTTCTTGCTTCACTTGTTCTACACCGTCTTGTGGTTGATTCGTGTTTATAAGCTCTTAACTTCATGGCTTATTTTTTTCTTTTCGTGGCTTATTTCTTCAAAAAAGCTCACGTCTTTTTTTTTTAAGATTCTTGATTGTTATTTGTTTTGTGTTCTTGCACAAAACACTCTTCCTTCTTGTTTAACATCAAACAAATCAAATCCTTGCATTTCTTGTTGCTTATTTTCTAGCTTATTTTAGGCTTATTCCAAGCTTAGTTTTGTGGCTTATTTGAGTTTTGCTTATTCTTTTGTGGTCATAACCGGTCAAACAAGAGGAGACCAAGATCCACAATTTTAGCCTACAAAGACAAGGACACTTTGTTTGTTAGTTTAAGTGGTCCTCACCCGAAAGTGACACCAAGCGAAATATGTAAGACATGCCCAAGTGGAATATGTAAGTTTAGCTTAAGCGAAATATGCAGGTGAAAGTTCAAGAAATATTACTATTAACTAAAACGAAACTCTGCCAAAATTTTTGAAATTCAAGCTAAATATGTTCATTATGATTTCAAGCGGAATATGTTAAACATCAAGCGAAACATGCAATTTCAAGTCAAGCGAAACATGTACGATTGAGGACAAGCGAAATACATTTTAATTTCAAGCGAAACATGCAAGATTGATTTCAAGCGAAATATGTTTCAATTCAAGCGAAATGTGAAGTCTTCAATTTTTAAGCGAAATGTGTAAATTTTGAAGCGAAATACGTAATTTCTTTCAAGCCAAGCGAAATATGCACTCTTGCAAGCGAAACATGTCAGTTTAGGAATTTAAACTTTCAAGACATTCAATTCACAACAAACAAACCTTAATCCAAATCAATTAACATTCACGGTTTTCTATTGATTTTGTAAAATCCCGCGAAAGACACAATTCTTTTCTCGGTTTTAATCATAGACTTGTAAAATCCCGTAAACGTTTATTGCTTTCTTTTTACCACAACTTCAATCACAACAAATCTATTTAAGATCCTACAATCATTTTTCACTTCATAATTCTTCAATCATTCATCATGACAACTCCAATTGTAACTTCCACAACCGACAGTCAAATGCATAACAACATAATGGCAGCTGGTTCAAGGGATCGTCCACCAATGCTTGCAACAGGACGATATGCACAATGGCGATCACGGTTCTTACGATACATTGATACAAGACCAAATGGTGATGCCTTACGGAAGTGCATTCTCAAAGGTCCTTACACTCCAACTATTGTCACAACACCAGCTGTTCCTGCAACAGAGGATTCTCCAGCAGTTCCTGAACAAACAACAGTCGAGACAGTTATGAATATGACTCCTGAAAACAGAGCTCATTTTGAATCAGAAAAAGAAGCGATTCATTTGATATTGACTGGAATTGGAGATGAAATATACTCAACTGTTGATGCATGTCAGACAGCTCAAGAAATGTGGGAAGCCATCGAAAGGCTACAACAAGGTGAATCACTCAATATTCAAGATGTCAAGACAAACTTATTTTGGGAGTTTGGTCAATTCACCTCTCACGATGGAGAAACAATTGAGTCTTACTACACAAGATTCTACAAGATGATGAATGAAATGATCAGAAACAATTTGACAGTTGCTACGATGCAAGTCAATGTTCAATTTCTTCAACAACTTCAACCAGAATGGTCAAGATTTGTAACAATTGTCAAGCAACAACACAAGTTGGATGAAGTTTCATACCATAAGCTCTTTGACATTCTGAAACAATACCAAAAGGAAGTTAATGAACTCCGTGCTGAAAGAATGGCCAAGAATGCTAACCCATTAGCACTTGTTGCTACTGCTCAAACACTTCAAGACCCTTATTACCAAACATCAAAACCTCACAAATCATATGCACCAACATCAAAAGCTTCACTTCCAACCAGATCTCATGCAACTACAAGATACAAAGGCAAAGAGATAGCCAAACCAATCACACCACCATCTGAGTCAGCTTCTGAAGAAGACAGTGATCCTGAACAAGCTCAGAAGGATAAAGACATGCAGAAAAATTTGGCTCTCATTGCAAAGTACTTCAAGAAACTCTACAAACCTACCAACAACAACCTCAGAACTTCCTCAAACACCAGAAACAAGAATGTGGATACTACTCCAAGGTACAAGAATGACAATCAGACTGGACAGTTTGGGAATCAGAGGGCAGTGAATGTTGTTGGGGCTAGGGAAACTGTAGGTGGTCCAGTAGTGCAACAGTCTGGGATACAGTGTTTTAACTGCAAGGAATTTGGTCATTATGCTAAGGAATGCAGAAAGCCAAAACGGGTTAAAGACTCCACGTATCACAAGGAAAAGATGTTGCTGTGTAAACAAGCTGAGAAAGGTGTTCAACTTCAAGCAGAGCAATCTGACTGGCTAGCAGACACGGATGAAGAGATTGATGAACAAGAGTTGGAAGCACATTACAGTTACATGGCAAAGATTCAAGAGGTTCCTAATGCAGACTCAGGCACTGACGCTGAGCCATTGGAACAGGTACACTACGATACTGATCATAATGTGTTTGCCAATGACTTACAACATTTTGAGCAATCTGAATCCATTCGTAACACATGTGCAGTGGAAACGGGTGATAGTAATGTCATTCCTGACTCACCGGATATGTGTGATAATGATATTCAGGATGACCAAAATGATGTAGAATGTGATGATGAGCGTGTTGCACTTGCTAATTTAATTGCTAATTTAAAGCTTGATGTCGATGAAAATAAAAAGATTCAAAAGCAATTAAAGAAAGCAAATGCAACATTGACTCAAGAGTTAACTGAGTGCAAATCTATTCTTGCGGAAACTAGTAGAACTCTAGGAGAATCTAATAGTATCCGGGATAGTTGTTTAGTTGCACTTCAAAACAAACAGACTGAGTTTGAGAGGTACAAGGCCTTTAATGATCGTACAGTTGACTATGACAAACTTGAACGAAGGTTAAATGAAACTCTAGGACTATTAGCTCAAAAGGAAATTGACATAAAAGAAGGTTTAAAAGTTAAAAGCCTATAAATTCTGATTGCCAAAGAGAAAACATGATGATTAGATCAAACAGATTTTTTAAACCCAGTCCACATATGAAGTCTTGTCAAGGAGAAACAAAGTAATAACAGATTTGAAGCTTAAGGAAGAAAAAGATATTGACAAAATGATTTCAATGGAAAACCAGTTAAAGTTTTTGAATGAAATTGTTTACAAACGGAGTCAATCAATCCAAACCATTCATATGTTAGCACCCAAATGCCCTACATTTAATGGAAGACCTACCTTTGCCAATCCAAGGTACCTCAAAAAGGCTCAAAATGAGATACCATGTTTGTATGCGATCCCACATGACCAATCTGATCCTGCAAACAGACTCGTCCCCGATCGGGAAGAGACTCTGACTCTTGATAACGAGAGTCGATCAAAATTGAATAAGACCTTATGAAACCTATTGACTACGCATACAAAGTTAAATAGTCTTTATGAAATTTTTAAACCCCCGACTCAGCATTATGAAATTCAGTTCGCACAGGCAAATGAAATAAGAAAGAAAATGTGGAGAAAATCATTTGTGAAAACAAAACCAAATATTTTCAAAAACATAGATTTCTTACCAGTGTCTAAATCAATAAGCAAAAGTAGACAAGCATATAATGTCATGACGAATAACATTAATCATCTGAAAGAAATTGTCGATCAAGCATGGGTAAAACATTCAAACGACCTTCTTCATCTTCGTAACCCAACTGCGCAAGATATGGAAATCCTAGTTAAGACATGTTTGATGCCCCTTGCCCTTAAGACTCAGAATGATAGTTTCGCATTTGTACATGAACTTAAGCAAGAAATGCATGCAGATTTAAAGTACGTTGAATCTCTTGAAGATGAACTTGATGAACTTGAACTATAAGGCAGAATTTTCCAACATGTATGATATGCTTTTGCAAGAATGTGTGTCTAAAGATGTTATGTGTCTTAATTTGCAATCTTCATCTGATTAGATGAGATCACTGAATTACAATGCTTATATCTTCATAAAGTCAGGGAATGTGACTGTCTTGCACAAAAGCTTTCTGAACAAACTGAATTTGTAAGTAAAGAGATTTACACTGAGCTTTTACGGAGTTTTGCTAAATTAGAAAAACACTCAATTTCTCTTGAAATCGCTTTACAAGAATGTCAAGAACAACTGACAACTACACAAGTTTGCCAAAGAAAGGCGTCAAATGTATTCTCAAAAGGAACATGAACAAAATATTTTGAAATATAAGATTTGAAAGCTCAACTGCAAGACAAGAACATTGCAATAAGTGAGTTAAAGAAGCTCATTGAAAAATGCAAAGGAAAATATGTGGACCCTAAGTTTGATAAACCATCTGTTGTTTGACAACCAAATGCTCAAAGGATTCTAAAACCATCAGTTTTAGGAAAACTGACTCCTTTTTCAGACTCTCTTGAGAGAAAATATTTTGCAAAGAAAAAGCCAGTTTCAAAAACTAATGAGTCAGAGGGTTTATCAAAACCAGTCACTCCACAGAATTTGCCTCAAACAGCAACGCAAGCTGTAAGAAACACAAATGTGATTACCCCAAGCATGTATCGAATTGCAAGTAGTATCACACAAACTAGAGCACCACAGTTGACTCAGACTTCTGGAATACTAATCCTTGTGTTTCTACATCTACAGGAGTAGCTCACAAAACTAATGTTAGCAGACCACAGCCTAGGAGCAATCAAATAAAAGATAAGGTCGTGCCAAACACTAGTCATGTGAAGTTTAAAAAGACTGAAGTACAAGAACACCCTAGGATTTCTAGTATTTCTAATCAAACAAAGTCTGTAACTGCGTGTAATGACAGTTTAAATTCTAGAACTTTAAATGTTAATGCTATTTGTACTATTTGTGGAAAATGTGTGTTTAATTCGAATCATGATGCTTGTGTTTCTAAGTTTTTGAATGACGTGAATGCTAGAACTAAGAAGCCTACAGTAGTGCCTATTAATACTAGGAAACCCAAAAGTCAAGCGAACAAATCTGTTGCAACACCCCATAAGAAACAGTTGCATCATAATCCACTACCATAAATTCTAAGAGCTACTATAGGATACTTTATAAGAGAACTAGTAAGGCGTGGAAATGGTGTATAGCACAACAATGCCCATCAGCATATACATGGGTTCCTAAGACAAAAAGGAAATGGGTACCTAAAGTTATGAATGAAAATGTGACTAAGACAGTTAGTTTTGCCATAGATAATGTATCTAGGATAACTAATGTCTTAAAACTCGTAAACATTTTAGGATCCAATTAGTCATGTATTCCATCATCCTCTAATTCTTTTGCAGATTGTACAACTCATCATATTCATTGTTGACTCGGGATGCACAAAGCACATGACGGGAAATCTATCACTGCTGTGCAAATTTGTTAAAAAAAAATTGGGTACCGTTCGTTTTGGCAATGATCAATTTGCTCCAATTCTTGGATATGAAGATTTCGTTCAAAGAAATATCACGATCAACAGGGTTTACTACGTCGAAGGTCTCAATTATAATCTTTTCTCGGTTGGTCAATTCTGTGATGTAGAGTTGGAGGTTGCATTTCAGAAATCTACGCGTGTTGTTAGAGATCTTCAGGGAAATGACTTACTAACCGATAATCATGGAACTGATCTCTATACAATTTCTCTTCAAGAAACAACTTCATCAACTCTAATCTGTCTCATGCTAAAAGCATCACCACTCAAGTGTGGTTATGGCATCAAAGACCTTTCTCATCTCAACATCGTACTACAGTATGTCCACTGCTTTCAAAGAAAGATGTTGTGATGGTATATAACCAAACCTGAAGTATGGTCAAGTATCAACTAAGTTCCTCTGTGAAGTGAGCTAAAGCAAAACTAAGTTTTATTCAATTTAAATACTGTTCCAAGTCAAAAGGGACGCTTAATGTTGGCTTCAATGGACACTATGTGGTCCAATGCTGTGTTGCATAGCATAAACGGGGGATGGAAGAAATATAATTTCTGGTATATTGTCGACGACTACTCCAGATACACTTGGACTCTATTTCTACGTTCCAAGGATGAAACTCCAGAAGTTTTAAAAGACTTTCTCATGATGATCTAAAGAAATCTTCAAGCCCCAGTAATTTTTGTTCGCACTAACAGAGGCACTAAGTTCTTAAACAAGACACTTAATGCGTTCTTTAAAGAAGAAGGAATTGCACATCAAACTTCTACTCCTCGAACACCTGAATATAAATAGGCTTGTCAAAGAGAACGAAATCGTACTTCTCGTTGAGGCTGCTCGACAACGATGCTCTCGCTTCTAAACTACCTTAATTCTTTTAGGTTTCTGAAGCAATTGCAACCGGCCATGCTATAACACAAAACAGAATCAATCATCACCCCAATAATCATGGAGAAAACGGCATATCACTATCATTAATGACAGAAAACCCTCAATTAAACACCTTCACATCTTTGGTTGCACTTGTTACTTAACAAGAGATGGTGAAAATTTTCGATAAGATGAAAGAAAAAGGGGATCCGTGCATTTTGTGGAACTACACTCAGTTCAAAGGGGATATCGTGTCTACAACAAGAGACAAGGTTGATATTGAATCCATCCGATCTCGCTTTTAATGAGATCAAAGACACGTCAAAGTGACGTTTTTTTGCTAATGACACTATCAGGCCTCGATCCCCAACGACAAAAGGCGTCCATGATTATTAAAACCCAGACCCCAGCACCATAATTACAAACTATTTCTCCTTTTTAGCAATACACAGTTCCATCACAACAGGAGTTGGATCTTCTTTTTGGTCCTTTGTATGATGAATTTTTCAATGCGGGTACTTCTCGTGTCAACAAGTCTTCTTCTCCCACCGATAATTCTAGTTAACCAGACACACTACCTTCAACGAATACTCACCCTACATCAGAACCATACCACAGCTACAAATATCATGCTGAGGAAAACAACGATAATCAACAAATTTTACCATCCTTGCCTGTACACCAGTTACAAAACATGCTGAGTCTTCCTCAGCATATTGGTAATTCAAATGTGCATACCTTTAATCAACCTCAAGATTCCGAATAACCCGATGGACAAAATCACCCATTAACATCAATTTTCGTGAATCCATTCAAGCCAGGTGCAAACAAGACGACAACTTGCAATAGATCCAGAAAATGTGTAGTTTCGCTCACTTCACCGTCTAGTATTGTTGAACTGGAAAAAACATTAGGAAGCAATTGGATTATTCTGCATGGATAAAAGCAATGCAGGAAGACTTCAGATCAGTTTTGAAAGACTACAACTGGGAACATACGTTAACAAACCTTTTGGGCAAGAAATGTAAATCAAGCTAAAGTGTTATGGAAAAACAAAAAGGATGAAGACCAAACGTTATTTGCAACAAAGCACGACTGTAGCAAAAGGGTTAAGCTCAGGAAGAGTGAAATTAAATTTCGAAGAATCATTTGCTCCAAGTTGCTCGCTTGTAGGCTGTCAGGATTTTTTGTCGCCTATGCGCACACAAGTCTTTTCCAATTATTAGATGGACGTCAAAACGACATTTCTTAATGGTCCATTGAAGAGGAGGTTATATGCAACAACCTTACGGAATCGATGATCCTGGTCCATCAGAAATAGTTTAACCGTCTAAGGAAAGCTCTATATGGATTAAAACAAAGCTCCGGAAGCCTGGTAGATGAACTCTCAAAATTTGCCCTGATTTCCAAAGTATTAGCTAAAGGTATCATTGACCCGACCTTTATTCACGATAAAATACGGGGAGGACAATTCTACTGTGTCAGATTTTACGTTGATGACATATTTTTGGTTCCACAAACCCTAAATTTACAAACGTTTTTGAAAAATTAATGCACGGTAGATTTGAGATGCCCTTAATTATGTGGGGGAATTGAAATTCTTTTTAGGACTTTAGATCCACCAATCCCCACACGGTATTTTTATCAATCAGGCCAAATATACTTTAAAGATTCTAAAAAAACATGGTATAGGACAAAGCATTTCTGAACACCAATTAGCTACGAAACATAAATTAGAGATGCAGGACTTGAGTGTGAACCCCGTAGACAATACTTGACTACCATAGCAAAATCTTGTCACTCATTATAATGACTTTCTAGTAGACCAGACATAGTGCAAGCTTATTGTTATTGTGCAGATTAGCAAGCAAACCGACTGAAAAACACCTCAAAAATAGGTTAAAAGGATCTTTCGATACTTAAGCAAGGTACCATTCACATGGGACTCTGGTATCACGGAAGGTTTCTTGCTTTTTGACGCCTAACAACGAGATTTTTCAATGCCGACCAAGCTCCGATGCATTGATACTCCGCAGAAAGCACTTCTGCATGAGATACATTTCCAGGTTATAAGTTATTTAAGCTGGATGTCAAAGAAGCAAGACTGATACACGAAAGTCATCCGCAGAGGTTTGAATAGCCGTTGGCGTTATCTGCAAGTAGTGCCTCAGTCATGTGATGATGAACAACAACTCAAGATTATGGCCTTCAACTACAAACAAAATCCAGTTGTATTGCAACACTCAGATCAGCCATAGCAAAATCATGCAACCCCGTGCTCGCACTCCCCCGTTACCAAGCACATCCATACCGGTAACATTTCCATTAAAGAACAGGTTGAAAACGTATATTGAATTGTACTTCGGTCAGAACTGAATAACCAATTGGCTGACATGTATACTAAAGCCCTATCCCGAAGAAAGGTTTCTTCACTGTATCTCTTCAAGACGAAATTGTTATGTGATGTTTGACTCCAGCAGAACTGTAGGTTCTGACAAAAGCATCTGCATGATACCTCATCAAACATCAACAGGTAACAAATTTTTGAAAAAAACGAAAAAAACCAAAATATAAAAAAATTTCAAAAAGAAATACAAAATCAGAAAAAATCATAAAATGTTTCAAAAAATATTCTTCTCCACGACATGTCTCTTGGAATCGATAACATTTATGTACCTAGAAATGTTGATTAATATCGACACGGGAGTGGTAAATGAAGTTCGAAACAGGAGTTTCAAATGCTATTCAAAACATTCATTTCCTAATTTTCCTTAATGGCTTATGTGCAAATATCAGTACGTAACCCTGACTTACAAATAAAGAAAGTTTAATCTAAACAGATAACTTATCCTAGGACAAACGACAAATTCAACTTTTCTCGGTCTTAGGAGCTGTTCTGACAAGACAACCAAAGTTTTGAGCACGAAGAAAAAGGATAGTGTACGCATAAGTGGCGCTTACTCCCTTAGAGTTTGAAGAGAACTCCTTCTAACATGAATGTTTTTTTTCAAATGTTGATACACAATTTTTCCAGAATCTCAATGACGATTCAAAATCTTTCAAAATTTTGTGTTATAACACTCCACCTTTCATGGGGGAGTTTTTTGAAAAACAACATAAATGAGTTTGGATACAACATCTCACGACCATTCTTATGTATTACAAACCAATATCCCAAAATCTCTAATAACAACAACATAATAATGACAATTCAATAGAATGATAGTTATAAGATGACTAAAGTGTTCCACATAATCCTTAAATTTATATTTATTTTACAACTTGGTAATCATTGTTTTTGGTGTCAAACAAATGTAAAAATTGAGGGGGAAATCAGTTATATCCATAATTCATGCTCAGTAAAAAGTTTTCCCCATGGTATTTCAAGACAAATTTTAATCACAAAGTATTTCAAAAACTAAGTGAATTAGTATTTAAAATAAGGGGAGAAATGTATTTAAAATGTGATCTTGAAAATAATAAGTGATCTTATCGACTCAAATTGCTTGATACCTTTCGAAAAAGGTTTTATGGTTATGATCTCATACCCTACAACATCTTATTTGACGACGATTTTGAAGTCATAAGGTGGTAAGGTTAGGTATTTGTCCTATGATCCAACCAGAACCGGAGGGATGACACATTCCATGACAAACACTTGTTGAACATCATTAAGTTCACAAGCTGTTAACAAGAGTCCTACGCATTATCCTTGTGATTCTACCAGAACATTCAGAGTGATACTCTTTAGTATTCACAATGACGAATGGAAATCCTTCCAGTGTCATCATCAAACAACATTGCGGTAGGTGACTTGCGAGATTCTATATGAATCGAACTTGTGTCAACTAGAAAGAAACGATGGTACGATTCAATGTGAATCAAACATGTTCCAGGAAATAAATTGACGGCTTAATCAGAAAGATAGTAACTATCTGATTCACTCTTACCGTGTTGTCTGCTTTGAGACGTTCCGGTAATGAGAACTAGCAAGCATGGTAAATCTAATACATCGGTGTTCAAGATCCTAACTCTATTGAGCTGGAAACCCTATCAAGGAGATTCTCTGAATCTACCTGATCACAGAGGTAACGTATTATACAGTAAAAAGTCCTTAACGGAACCAGAGGTTAATCTAACCAAATCCGTAACGAATGACAAAGCCATATTCTATTCCACAAGAGCCCATCTTCCTGCTTTATTGCTAACTGTTTATTTTTAGAGACAAAAGATGGAGATGGTGTGATTGATGCCAGTCATTCTAGTTGGAGTCGGATTCATTACCAATTGTCTCAAAGCTCAACTACATAGAATACTATAAGCTACAAGATACAAGAATCATGAAGCACAATAAATAAAAGACCAAGACTTCCGCACAAACTATGAATAACAATATCTTCCTCCAATATATTAAGGTCTATCAAGGGAGATTGTTAGCAAGCTTTCCCCACCCCCCCAAGAAATGATGCGAAGTAGAGCATGTTGACACGATACAAGATCGCAAGATGGCACCGACGTCAAGAAACGGAAGGATAAAGATTTAAATGATGGCTTTGAACGAAGAAGGGGGGGACAAATGTCTAAAGACGCGGGAGATACGGGAGGGGCATGAGGGTGCTCAGGGGATAGTCATAGGGGGAGAGGACTTCGGAGCTTATGGGGTGGGGGGGGGGTGGGTGTAAACAGCATTGCGAAGTGAACCTATTATATTCGCTAAAGCACACACCAACATAATATGAAGACTGGCGGCTCACAGATTACCTATAAGCATTCCTTCGAGACTTATTGAAGATTAGCTTGGGTCAGTATTCTCACTACGTAGGCAAAGGAGCGCTCTACTGTCTCGAGAGGAGGTATTTCGATTGTACACAGTCTTCATATTTAGTTTCATCATGTTGTTCAATATCGTCTTTCAATCTTGACTCTACTTGAGGTGTGAGTATTGGTATGAGCTTCCGTTCCAATGATCAGATCTGATTAGTCTAGTTACGAGTTAGCGGCGATGACTAGGAGACTAGAGGCTCGTTCATGATGAGCAATTATCAAGTAATTGGCTAGAAAGGGAGTCGGGCTCGTGATTTAATCTAATATTGTATACGTTGCGGGCTAAAGCCCAAAACCCGAGCCGGGCCAACAATACTACACCTAGGCGCCACCCTAGGTTAGTAAGAAACTATAAATACCTCTCTCTATCCCATGGAGAGGGTGTTGGTCTCATTTATATTTTTTACAAGGTAATCAACCATCTTATTTTCCCTCTACCTTCTCTCTCTAGTTTTTCTCTCTAAAATTCTTTCATTCTTCTATCTCTTTTCTTATGGTTTCTTATCATTGATTCATACCTATTTGTATGGAAGTGAAATGATATATTTTCGGCACCGACAACCTAGTATAGTTGGAAGCAAAAGTAAGTAAAGAGACAAGCTTACCATGAGATGCGTGAGAACTAGCTCGGGTAGTCCTCCTCGTGCCCCAAACAGCTCAGCATGAGCTCCGACTTCCTTATCTGGAAGAAGAATGGGAGGATAAGTCACATCTAGTCCAAGGCTCGGATCAAAAGTTCGAAGTGGGATAACGTTTATATGCTCACCTTGGCCGACATCGTTGAGATTCTCAACATCCTCCATGGCAGACTCTAACCCATCACGCTGACCATCATCATCAAGAGTACCATCATCAGTCTGCTCGACCCCATCTCCAGCTGCTAACCCACTAGAGCTTGCCCCAGACACTCTCTGGCTCAATCTGGTCCTCTTGGTTGTATTGGTGGATATCTCCGGCCCAATAGAGGTTTTTCGCTTGGCCGCGTGATCAGCCTTTGCATCTACATGAGGATCAGGTCGGGTAACGGCAATCTCCTCTAGGGAAGCATGAGGGATGGCAGTGCCCGCTGGAGCAGGCGGTGTGGTGCGATCAACAACTCTACCCAAAATGGAAGTGCCTAGCTCATGTGGTTCCTCCCGTACTGTGGCCTTCTCCAAGGAGGGCATGCAAAGAAAGTCATGGATACTCATAACTGTAAAAAAAAGAGGGGAGTGGAAAACTTTGTTAGGTATGGTAAGGAAAGCTATACAACAACACTTAGTAAAATATAATGAACCCCCTACCAGTGTTATCAGAACGTCTCAGCACGGGATCACACATCGGGTTACGCCAAACCCTACTAAGCCCAGATCGAACCAACACCCCCTCCGGGATGTCACGAAGCTTCACAATGTGAGCCTTTAGTCGGTCAACATGATCCTGATTAAAGTCGGTAGGAATCTTATCTGTAATACATGAATCGGGATGTCTCCAAGGCATGTGGAATGGAATAGCCCTACGATCTATCAAGAAAAATTTCTCCTTCCACTGTTTTAACCCAGACTTAGTAACCTCCATGCACACAGGTGCAGAACCCCCACGTTTCGCAAAAGAAAACCAATCCCCCTGCTTAGAAAGTGTCTGAAATACTCGAAATAAAGTAACCGTAGGTTCTATACTTAAACTCCGACAGAGAACCTCAAATGTGATCACCTTGCTTAAGCCTAGAGGAACTAGCTGGGAGATATGCACCTTAAAATATTTTAACACCGCTAGGAGGAAAGTGGAAAAAGGAATCCTAACACCCGAACAGTCAAAGATCCTAGAATATATGCTAATGGCTGTATCTCCGGTGGGAAGATTAATCATCCTAAAGTTAGAATCAGGCAAGTAAGGTCTCAAGTCTAAAGGGATATCATAAGTGGCAATTAAAGTCTTAAGTTCAACATCCTTCAATTGGGAAACATATATATGCATATATTTTTTAGCCATAAGAAAAATAAGGTAAAATCTAAGTAATACCTCAATAGATTGTTGGGAAAAATCGGCCGAACCCCCTCAAATCTAGACTCCGGATGAGCCCAACAATCAAACTTCGGACGAGCGCCAACAAGCAATACTCCTGAAACGAGCATAACAACGACACAAAGCAAACCTCGAATCCAACCCACTCCGGGCGAACCTAAACTCCGGAAGAGACCAAACATAAACCCTTCGGACGAAACTAACGTCGGGCGAAATCCTAACTCCGGACGAGTACTTAGCTACCTCCGGATGAGACACTCCAATCAAAACAAACAACCCCGGACGAACTAAATCCAAACAACACCGGGCGAAACAAACCCAAGTCACCTCCGAACGAGGCAAATACAAGTCACTCCGGACGAGGCAAATCTAAACCACACCGGACGAAACAAACCCAAGCCACCTCCGGACGAGACAAATACAAATCACTCCAGATGAGACAAATCCAAACCACACCGGACGAGACAAATCCAAACCACACCGGATAAGACAAATACAAACCGCTCCGGACAAACCCACCTTTGAACGAGACAAGTCAAAACCCTCCGAACAAACCCACACTCCTCCGGATGAGACTACTCCGGACGAGTCCTCACACCCCTGATCGGGCCTCCGGACGAGCACTCAAGAAGAGAGAACAAAAAGCATTTTTATGAAGTAGGTGAAATTTTTTGGAAGTGGTGTGGTAAAAATGAATGGTATGGCTTGTATTTATAATACCTTAGAGAAAACTTAAGGGTTAAAAGGCTTGGGTCATGTTGGGCCTAAGAAGCCCATGATACACGGGCTAGTTGGTTCGGACAAGTCCCGATAAATCCCGTAGCAACACATCAAATAACGAAAATTTTGCTTTAGCTTTGCACGGTAAAAAAAAGCCTCGATATATTCTACGGCAGGGTAGCTTGGTCGACTGGACAAGTCTTCTCTTTTTTAAAGTCTAGCACTAACTATTTAACAATATGTTAATACTAGACTAGGGGGACATAATGAGGTATGTACACCTCCGAAGCTTAGGGGGAGACAAATTCCACTATAAACACTCTGCCAAATTATTTCCTAAGGTTATACAACATCCCATGTTAGAATGTCCACTGGAATATCTGGGGTGACAAAGGCCACCTTAGGTCCAGAGGTAATAATTAAGGAGTAGTAGCTCCCTAGGAGGTAAGTTAATAGCTAGTCCCCTCAGGAGGCAAGGACCAGCCGATCAGGAGTAGCTAGTCTCCTCAGGAGGTAAGGACCAGCCGATCAGGAGTAGCTAGTCCCCTCAGGAGGCAAGGACCAGCCGGTCAGGAGTAGCTAGTCCTCTCATAAGGCAAGAGCCAGCCAGTCAAGAATAGCTAATCTCCTCAGGAGGCAAGGAGCAGCACTGTCTCCATCGGAGCTAGTACATTGATGACTGACGTACGATGTATGAATATCGCAGACGTCTGGTCCACAACAAGTACTTGGAGCATGAAGACAACTTTGACCCCGAGGAAAAAGTCTGATACATGCCAGCGACTTACACGCTGCCCCCAGAAGACAACCTGGACATACAAGACAAAGTCTGATGCATGCTAGCGACTGACGTGCTTCCTCTAGAAGACAACTTAGCTTCAACAATACTTGTGTCTTGGAGCTAAGCTCAGGTAGTATATAAAGAACTATTCACACACATAAAGAGGGGAAGTTTTACACATACACTTCTCTCGACTCTCTCTCTAGTTTCTCTCACTTAAACTTATACCAAGCATACACTTACTCTCACGCCGGAGCTTGGTCTCCGATTCAAAACTCAGGGTGAGCTAACGGTGTTCTTTCTTATTTCAGCCTAAGAGATAAGGAGTAGTTGCAGGATCTCCTAAGGATCAGGGCTGAAGAGCATCTACGGAAATTTGCTCGAATAAGCGTCATATTTCGCAGAAAGAAGGAAGTTATATGAACATATTTCGTAAGAATAAGACTTTTTGAACATATTTTGCAGGAACAAGAAAATTTGGACAGAGTTTTGTTCTAGAAAATGTAATGTTTCGCAGACTTATGTAACATCTGTTTATTCCGCAAAATTTATTACATGTTTCTCACAATCCTCTTACAAAATATTTCGAACATATATGTATTTCTTATTTCGCACGATCTTGTACCTTTTTGTCTTTTAGGCGAAAATTTTGGATCTGTGTTTCTTTTCTCCTTATCTAACATACCAGATAACACACCAAAAAAAACTTGAAAAAAACCTTTGTCAATAAGCTGTTTAATAACTAGAATAAGCTATAAAAACTTTGAAGACAATAAGCTTTTTAAGATGGTAATGAAAGTGTATAGATTTTGTTGTTTAAACTAAGAAACAGACCTTATAACCTATGAAGAAAAACATGACAATAAGCTAGAAAATAAGCTTGAAAAAGCGGTTTAGAACAAATAAGCCACGAGTGTATGAAGGAAACGAAAACAAAAGAAATAAAGGAAAAGCTTTCTTAAAAAATTGTTTTAAATCTGAGAAGCCGACACCTAAATAAGACAAAAACTTATAATAAGCAATTTTTTAATCTGAGAAGCTACACCCTATAACACATACTTCCTCCGTCCCATAAGTATAGTCCACCGATAAAAACATACAGTTTAAGAAAAACATAATTATTACAGCTTTCTCTCTTACTTTTGCCAAAGTGACACTTTTACCCTTAACCAATTCATTTATAACTTCTTTAAAGTTTATAATAATAACATCAAGTGAGGGTGATAGGGTAAACCTAATGTAAATTCTCTATCTATTTTTGGAAGTGGATAATTAATTTGGGGCAACCCAAAAAGGAAACGTGGAGTATAATTATGGGACGGAGAGAGTATTAAACTAGATTGTTGTTTCGAGTGAAAAGTTTTATACTTTTTATTTAATAAGAACTTTAAACAAAACAATAATCAGAAAGTGTAAAAAAAATCTAAATAATCTGACACAATTAGCTCATAAGCAACACCACTAAACCCACCTGAAGCGACTGATACTAAATATTATCCCTATATCAAACCATGATCACTTCCTTGGTAAACTACATACACGAAATAATAAGAAAGAATGGAAGGAGATGATGAGAAAGGTAGAGAGAAGAAAAGAGAGAAATATTAGATTAGAAGGGAGTGTTTAGATAGATCCTTACAAGAGTGAAAGAACCAACCAACCCTTCTCCTTGTATGAAGAAGTGTATATATACTACCTAGCACATATGGGATGCATAGGTTAGTATCTTGGTTCGGGCTTGGGTTTTGGTTGTGATTAAACCTAAAACACATACAATATTAGATTAAGTAACAAGCCTGATACCCGTTCTAGCCTATTACATCGTGTATAATATAATGACCTTGACTTCCTAAATGAATGACCGATACTTCTTTGTTCGACTTAATATTTTGAGGCTAACAGATTGCTAAAGCTATACTTTGAAAATGGTACCATCAATTCACCTAGGTTATATTGGTATACATTAAAGCATTTAACAACAGACGCAAACTGCTGTTTCAAATTGGTGCATGCTAAAATCCCACTTTAAACATACAATTACAGGTTATCTTACCAACATTCACCTATTTGGCTGTAAATAATTTTTTTTAATAATAATTATAACAAACACATGGTAAGAGGTTTTATGATAAAGTGTAAATCCTTCACAATATCAAAGGTAAGAAATTATAGTCGTGAAAGCATTGTGAAGAAATTTTTAAGTAATAATCAAAAATTTATGAAAAAATGGAAAGATTCCTTATTATATATTTATTTCATATCTATTGCAATATTCAAAAGTTTAAAGTACTTACACTCGTGTATGAATCAATAGCGGCATTCAAATCTTGCCCTCAGAAAGCAGTGTAACCACGCTTCCTACCGTTCAAAGCATCGTGTAATTCGTTTGTCCACATCTGGAACCACAGCTGCAACCAAAATAAACGTGATAAGTTACATATTATATATAATACATCTATAAACTAAAAGTAACAATCTACTCATTTGAAATCATATTGCATAAAAAAAGACATTTGAGAAGCCATTGAGGTCTCACACTCATATATGAATCAATATCAACATTTAAATCCTTTCCCTGAAAAATAGTGCAACTACGTTTCCTATCGTTCAAAGCATCATGTAATTCGTTTGTCCGCATCTGGAACGAAAGCTGCAACCAAAATAGACACGGTAAGTTATAGTTCTATATAATACAACTATAAATTAAAAGTAACAATCAATTTGTTAGTCCACATCGTGTAATTCATTTTTCCAAATCGTGTAATTCGTTTAGGATTCTCGCGTCAAAAATTAACCGACCTTCCATAGAATATATAACCCCAACACTATACACATACAAATAACGATCACTATTTCTGTTGGTTGTAGGAGCCCAGATCAGGCTAAAGATAATAAATAACCTAGCTAATTACCAAGATGGTTACCGGATATCACTTAAAGTCGTGTAATCACTTTCCAAAGAAGATTATTCAACCCTATTGCCTGGGTATCACGAATATCTCCTTGGGATAAAACCAAGTGTTGTTTTTGTTTTAGGCAAAATCAAGAACACTGCATTTTCTATGTTTTAGTGTTTTGTGTTATTTTTCATTTCAAATGTGATCCCTATTATATGGGAAAAAAGCCCAATGACCTAGTCCAAAGAATTAATGAGAGATTAATGGCTAATTAATCTCTTCCATAATTATCCTCCATAATTGTAGGAATTAATGGTACATGACCAAATTAAATGGTGGCTCATTTAATGCAGTCAAATCTGCCACTTAAATAGGAAAAAGTTGTTACAAACATTTAATGTAGTCAAACCTACCACTTCAATGTTTGTAACCACCCATTTAATCTAACCACTAAAAGAGTTAGGGAAAACCAGTGACTTGATGGGTGTATACTCCGTACCTCCAAACCCATTTCCAAGTATGACCCGATTCCTACAATTGCACTAAATTTCCAACAATCCTCCTCAATTTAGTAAAATTCCTTTGCATGAAAAATTAAACATTAAACAAACAAGTGCATAAATGAAAATGTCCTGAGGATTGAATTTCCATCTTAGTAAATTACACGTTCAAATATTCGAGGAAATCAAGTGGTTATAAGAATTGAACCTTCAACCCTCATTGAATACCTAAAGATATAAAACACATAATTTTTAAACACATAAAAAACTCTGAAACTATAACAAGCCGCTGAGTCGCTATATCCAATTCAGAAATGTTTGTAAGAGCCCAAAAAAAGTCCCCCCACCCCCCCCCCCAAAAAAAAAAGCTCCCGAACAAGCAAAACCTCAACAATTACATAGGTGGCTCCTCTTTATTTATGCTCATGCTAAGCACTTTTTTAAAATAAATTAACCATTGAGAAGTAAAGACTTCATCCTCCTTTTCAGTAGGTTCAAGCACATCCTTAGGATGATATGTAAAAACATGTGCTTTACTCCACTGAACGTTCAACTTTCCACATTGAACTCAGCTACCAAGTTTCCTCAGTAGGGAGTTGGGTGTCGTAGCATTCAGCGACTTAGTTGGACTTTAATCCCATCTATTCAACAGACTTTATAACCAAGTCTCTAGCCAGTCCCTTCGTCAAGTGATCAGCTAAGTTTTGTTAAGACCTCACAAACTCTATAGATATCACCCCATTCGTGATAAGCTTACAGAATCAATGAATGTCATGATACCCAGTGTCCGAAACTTCCATTGTCAACATTTAGGCTAATAAGACTTGCCAATGTAGCAGCACTATCATAGCGGATAAAAATAGGTGCTATAGTTTTGGACCACAATGGAATCTCAAGGATCTGGTTTCTCAACCATTCAGCTTCCTTACTAGCAGCTGCTAAAGCCACAAATTCATATTCTATTATTGAACGAATGATGCAATTTGTTTTCTTGGTAGCCCAAGAAATTGCACTCCACCCAGCAAGACTGAGCCGAGCCCTGAAAAGGAATAATATTTAGTATGCAGATGCCAACTTGCATCAGTGTTATCCTTTCTAAAACCGAAAGGAAAACCAATATATGTCAAACTATAGACCCATGTTTTTTCTATCAAGTAGCTTTATACCCGCTGAATTGCTTTGCCAGTGCTAAGTACCAGGATTGCTTGTATACCTGCTGAGTTTACCTACTGCAAAAGTAATATCAGGCCTTGTATAAGTTATGGCATATATTAGGCAGCCAATCATCCTAGAATACTTAAGTTGAGATACAGCTTGGCCATTATTGGGCATTAGCTTCTCACTTGTATCTATAGGAGTACTTACTGGAGTGCAATCAAAGTAATTAAATTTCTTCATATACCTCTTCTCAATTAAATAAACTGAAGAAATTACTATTCAAGATTACAATCATTGTAATCCTAATACCAAAGATAACATCAGCTTCCCCCAAGTCCTTTATAGAGAACCTTGATGGCAAAAATTCCTTTATCGGGTCAACCTGAACTTGGTTAGTGCCAAAGATCAGAATGTTATCAACATATAGACAAATGATGACATCTTTAAAACCAGATTCATCAAATATTGATAATTTACATAATGTAGAAGTCTTTCTAAAGTAACTAATGAGATTTCCCTAGAAGTCCACAAAAAAGTCTTTAGGGATGCATTTCCAAAGGTAAGAAGTTCGTTGTTAGTAATTTCACAAATTACAAAATGACTGATTACAAGACTAGTCTTAGAACAATACAATGAACTTCTTGGTATACTTAGAAGGTTTACACAACATAAGATGAACATGGATGAGGCCATTCAGGTCACTTATATCATTGACAAACTCTTTCCTTCTTGGAAGGATTTCAAGCACACCTTGAAACATCTCAAGGAGGAGTTAAATCTTGTTGAGTTGGGCAGTCAACTGCACATTAAGGAGTCCCTCAAGGTGCAGGATAGTGATAAGCCAAAAGGCAACAATGTTGCTGGTACTTCAGTTGTTAATATGGTGGAGCATAACAACTCCAACAGTACAATACAACAAGGTATAAATGTTTGCAAAAGGTGGTTAATATTGTTAACAAATTTCTATAAACGGATACAGCACAAAGGGTTCGAGCGGATGGTCATTCCAACTCACCGAAAGGTTCAGAAGTACAGTTTAATAATTGTACATTCAGGTTTATGACAATGTTACATAGTATCTGAAGCTTACATTGTGCAGGATGAGATGTTGTATGTGGGATGACATCAGGAGCAACAGTTCATTGTGTGTAAAGATAGAATGCTGGTTCAAACCTATAGTCGCTGAATATGGAATCTATTTCTTCATCATGGGAATGAGTCAACACCTTTGGTGCAAGGACGAGGTTAGTATAGATCTTTGGTTTAGTTCAGAAAGGTTGTTTTGTTGTTTAATGTTTTACATGTTTTCCTATATATGAAAAATTGGTTTCTGGTAGTGTTTTAAATAATTGTGGTTATAAACAAGTGATTGAATCTAATAAATTTGTTCTATCCAAACATGCGGTATTTATTGGTTTTGGTTATTTGATTAATCAAATGTTCAAGCTTAATATTTGTTAATGTGTGAAATATTCTTCAGCCTTTTTGTCAACCTGAACCTGAATGATTCAATCCTATGGCAGGCCTAGACTAGGTTTCATGTCCACTTAAGAGGATGCAAGATAATTATAAAGGTTGGGTTAATCCCTACTTTGACATGGACACTAAAAAAGTGTAAGACTTGCAATGCTGACCTAAATAACAAAAACCATTTGAAAATGGTTATAAGTTATTGTGTGGTGAATATTTTTAGTTTGATTTAAGTATCTTAAAATTTATAATTATGCTGACTAAACCAAAAACAACACTTTAACGGGCATTGTACGCAATCGATAGTATTTGAGATGGTAAGGTAGGGTGTCGAACAACTTGAAGCGAGGTTAAATCTAAGCAAGATGTTAAATTAGTATCTTAAGTTATCTAATCCTATTTAATTCTATTCATTCTAAACCTATGACAGTCCTAATCCTAATTTTAATAGGAAAAGGGGGGTTTTCAGCCTGAGAGACTGGCATGGTTTGGTTGGTGACTACAATCATTTCAAGGCACTTTAACCTATGCAAGCAAATTAACAAAAGATAAAAGAGCGGTCGAGCCAAATATAAGAAAACTGTATTAACCATTATTAATCTCTTAAAAGTTGGTTTGTTTATTAAGTGCAATGATTTCTTCTCTCGAGGCGATATATCATTCTTAAGACTTAGGCGTTACATCATCCTAAGACCTAGACACATTAATTATGTCATAATTAAAGCATCCGCATAAAGCATCCTTATTACTTGATTATAATCTATCTTAGGGATTAAAGCAATGGTGATCTTGTTAAACCCTAGCTCATAGAGACTTTACCCACTTACCGCTTAATGGTGATTTATACACTAGTAGTCCACTTGTCTAACTATCCAATGGAATCAGAACGTTATTTGTTGAATTATCTAGGTTCACCTTCTAGTCAACACGATTAATAAACCATTGGCAATAACCAAATTAACATTAAGCCCTAAGCAATCGAGACACAGATATACAGACAAATAATTTGTTGAAAACACTATGTTTCTAGATGTTAAAAATTACTAAAAGAGAGCTATCCTAGACTCTAGATTTACTTGGTCCGTATCACTAGATCCAGTTGAATGATAGGTCGCATACAAAAGCGCGTAAACAAGTATAAATTGATAAACATAAACAAGCATTCAATGATAAATCAAGAAATCGAGATAAACAAATACCAAACATTTAGATCTTCATAATAATGGCTAATACCTGAAGGTATTAGCCTTTAACACCATAATGAAAAACAAAGCAATTATTTATGCCAAGGGGTAAACTAACCGAGATAACGAAAGATACCGAAAAACTAAAATGATTACTAAAGTATAGGAATTTTACACTTGTCTCCTATGGAATTGAGTTGCGTTTCTCGACCTCTTCTGCTCTTTTTCTCCCTCTGAAAATCGACTTTTTTGTTTAGGTATCGAGAATATGATTTGCACACTTATAAGTCGGTTTTTAAGTTTTCTATTTATACTGTCTGGAGTCGGTTCGATACGGCGTATCCAAGGCATTGGATACGGCGTATTGGGGTTTCTTGGAGTAGGGACCACGTTTGATATCTTCCAAAATATTCACATACTATATCTTCGATACGGCGTATTGAGTTCTTCTGGATACGGCGTATTGATCTTCTTTCCTTTGTGGTCTTTGGTGAGTGCAGGCACGGATACGCCGTATCTTCCTTAATGGATACGGCGTATTGGTTGTCAGAATCATTAATCTTCAAAATATCTTCGTTTAAGCTCCAGAATGCGTGCCTTTTGCTAATATTCACCAAGTACTCCATAATTACTGCAATTCTCAAATATAAACGATTAAGTAACAATTCTTTGCAATAACTATACAAAATGGGTTAATAACACAGGATAAATGATGCTATAAAATAGACGTTATTTGATGTCATCAAATATCCCCCCACTTGAATCCTACTTGTCCTCAAGTAGCTATAGAAGTTTATAAAAATGTATCCTAAGGAATATTTCCGTTAAAGCATTTATCTATCTATTACAATACACAACCAAACACCTCATGAAACGAAGATGAAAACACTCCAATTCACTCAACTAATCTATGGGTAACATGTAACAAATTCACTCAATGGATCGGCCGTGACGAGTATTCATCATAAGCCTTGGTAAGGGATACACATCTCCACCACTAAAGCCAAGGAGTAACAAGTTTATAAAGGTAAATATGGGTTTTTGTATGGAAAGGCGTACGGTTGATCATCTACAATCTTTCACCAGAAGTACCACTCCAACAAGGCAGCTGAAGCACACATACATGGCCGTAATGACGGAATAGACGGTGTGGTTCGATCACATCCCATTCCGACATTTAAAACCAACGGTTAGGATGAAAAATGATATAGGGTAGGAACCTTCTAACTTTCACCAAAAGTCGTAAACCAACGAGGCAGCTAAGACATGCATACATGGCCGTAACGACGAAATAGACATGCACGCTCGAACAAGTCCTCATTCGCGTAAAACCAGCGGCTAATCATCAGGTGAGAGGGAAGTAAATTGTTGTTAAATAAAAATCAAGAAACAAATAGATTAAGACTTAAGATACAAGTTGATAGACACTTTTCTTGACCGTCGCCATGAAAAAGACACGACTATTTACAACGTCTTGATCATCGATCAAAAATAACAAACTAAGTTGGCATTCCCGTAACGGTCAACTTCCCAATCATCCCGTAATTTTGCATACTTTACAAGAAAAGTAGCGATATCTTCCACTTTATACAATACTTTACATCGTTGATTTTTTGTTGCGTATCAACGAATAATCGATCTTTTGTGTAATTCCTTCAGTAATGATCTTTGCGAAATGATTATCTTCAAACTTTCCTTCTCTTTTTTTTGCAATTTTTCTCATTTTCATCATTTTTTGCCAACTATTCTTCAAATCTCGGTGTAGTTTCACCATCTTCACGATCATAATAATTCCGGATAATTTCTTCGATAGTTTTTCGTTCTTCGAATTCATCATTAATTGCGACGGTAGTAAAATCACATGAGGTTTGACTAATAATATACATTTCCATTTGCAATGTGCAAATTTCCAACAGCGCCAAAGATAGAAAATGACACAAGACTCGGGAAATATAAACTTTACACTTTAAGCAACTAGCAACTAGCAACTAGCAACTGTAAATTAAACTTAATCTAACAGGGCAGGTTAAGGTGTAAGGGTGTAACTAAACAAATAGTTGGTGTAAGTTCCTAAAGGATTGGCTCTACGGGTTGTTCTAGGGGAATCTTACCTTAAAGTAAGAGTAAACAAAGGGTTTAAACTGGAGGTTAACTAACTGGTGTAGTTAGTTAACAAACAACATGGAAAGGCGATTTGGGTGTAATCCTATAAATTTACCAATACAAACAAGTTACTCAAATTAAATCCATAATACTCATCA
>BQNB010077492.1:24359-30825 GCA_026074375.1 Tanacetum coccineum | reverse complement strand
CGAACTTTGACTAAAAAGTCTATCAGAATTTGTGCCACGTCGGACAGACTTTTGTCGTTTAGTGGGTTTTTGTCGCCCGGGAAAACTTCGTCACCTGTTCTACTTTTTCTTGTAGTGACAGAAATCCAGTACAAGCAGCTCTAATGTCATACGCCGGTGGATTTCTATTACAAAATGTTTTTTGAACCTGATAAGGGATTCGAAAATTCTAATATTAAAACAAAAAAGTAAAAGACTGATGAGTTATCATTCTCATAATCCAATGTAAAATCAAAATTTCCATTACTTATATTTCTAGCCCATCGATTACATTTGTATAGATGTTAAAAATTAAATAAACGGCTACAACCTCGGGTGCGCCGCCAAATAGGTCATCAGGTGTTGATGAACAGAACAATATGAGATCTACCTCATCAGCTTCAACCTCTGCCATTTGAAGTGCTTTTTGAGCTGCCTCTACCGCCAGACCTGTCATGCTTTCCTTATCTAAATATTTATGGTTAGATTACACACAGGTTTTAAAGCATGAATGTGCATAAATATGTGTGTATGTATGGACTAATGGACAATTATACGATTGTTCCCAAAAATTAACCACACGAATTTGGTGGTGTATCGTTTTACATGTTCCTAAACATAAACAAAATTAGCCATTCTATCTCGATATCAAGAGTAGAGGCTAAGGTGTGAATGGAGTTCAGCGAATTGGGCAGCGAAGGAGTAAAGACATCATTGAAGCGCTTAATTTTACAAATAATAGAACTCATAATGAATAACTGAAATATAAACAAATAAAACCTGAAAGAATACGCGATTTTGATTTCCAGATCGACTAGATATCCATTCATCATTCACATCAACAATCTTAGCAAGATCAATGTTAGAAACCTGACGTTTTGGTAAAGCTGATCCACACCCAACTAGTTTACAGCCCTTACTAATGAGCCTGTTCAGTTTATAAACAAATATTATAACATAAAAGAAAAACAAAATCATGTTCGATTCCACAACACTTCTTTATATGGATGTAACATGCATGTAACTTTGAATAAAATCGGTTTATATAATATACATGTTCAGGAGAAATTGTACATTAGTATGTTGGACAAAAGCTATAAATGAGTAATGTACTTTTTGTTTTGTGCTATTATGAGTAACCTACTTAAAAAAATATTAAAATTAGTAACTTAATTTGAAAAAGTCACCAAAATGTGTAATAATTATGGTTTTTTTTTAAACAAAAAAATTTAAAAGTAAAAGTCAACTTTTTAAAAAAAAAAAATTAAAAATTAGTTTTTTGTTTTTAAAAAAAAAATGTTTACAGTAAAAGTAAAAGTCAACTGTTTTTTTTTTTTTAAATTAATTTTTTTTTCTTTTCTTTTTTTTTTAAAATTTTGTATAATCAAAGTAAAAGTCAACTTTTTTTTTAAAAAAAAATTTAATTGTTTTTTTGTTTTTTTTTTAAATTTATACTTTGTTTTATTACAATTTTTTTTAGAAAACTTAAAACAAATATAACAAACAAAATTTATGCGATGTTTTCTTTAAAAATTAAAAAAAATGTAAATATTTTTTGTTATACTTTGCTTTATGTTTTCTAAAAAAATTGTAATAAAACAAAGTATAAATTTAAAAAAAAACAATTAATTTTTTTTTTAAAAAGTTGACTTTTACTTTGATTATACAAAATTTAAAAAAAAAAAATTAATTGTTTTTTTTTAAAAAAAAAATTAATTGTTTTTTTTTAAAACAAAAAAACAAAAAACTAATTTTTAAATTTTTTATTAAAAAGTTGACTTTTTACTTTTAAATTTTTTTGTTTTAAAAAAAAACATAATGGTTACACATTTTGGTGATTTTTTCAAAGTAAGTTACTCATTTTGATATTTTTTTAAGTAGGTTACTCATAATAGTACAAAACAAAAAGTACATTACTCGTTTATAGCTTTTGTCCTAGTATGTTATATCAAGTGTTCAAGTAGGCATCTACATATCACATACTTGGGCACTCGGGTTTTAGTAGAGGTACTGGAGCAGCGGATCTTTTGGTAACTAAATTGGTAGAACAAAACCCAAATGGATGTAATCCCATAGGTGATGAAATCTTAATGTTTTGTACCAAAACTCCAGATGAATAAGTCGTTTAAAGAGAAATAAAGATTTAGATAAAATCTCAATTGTCTTTTGTTAAAATATGAGAATGGTGTGTGCTTACAAGGAGGATATGATCGATGATTCATATTATATATAGGATGTTCGTGTAGAAATCAAAGGGAAAATAAATAATATGTTGATGGGATTCAACTAAGAAGCAGGGTTGGAGTTGAAAACCAACTTTTTTTAGAGATATAGATGAGGTTTCGATCCTCACTCTTGATAAAAATGACCGAAGATCTTTTGGAAGCAGTCTCTCTGCCTTCGGGTATAGGTTAGGCGTTAAATCTCACATCCTCCATACCCCGTGAAAGACGGGATTGGGTACCTTTTAAATAGAAAAGACACAAAAAAACACTAACTACGTATTAAACAAGCCTAAATAAATGCATCGTGCCTATAGACCTTATTAGCTAACATCCTCTCAAACTCATAATATTGCAGCGGTACATATTGGAGAGTTTGTCTAACAAAAAATAGACTAAAACTCAAAATCAACCACACAAGGCCTTATTAGCTAACATCCTCTCAAACTCACAATATTGCAGCGGTACATATTAAGAGTTTGTCCAAAAAACTAAAACTCAAAAACAACCACGCAACTTCGGATGGTCTTAGAGTGAAAACTCGGTGCTAGACACAATCTCATTCTGATGCATCCCAAACTGTATACAATGCACATTGTGAAATCGACCAAATCTAGAAAAGATGGATTAAATTTGATCCAAAACCAAAACCATGGCCAAACAAATATGGAGAAGAAACATAGCTAAGCAAGTGAAGCGGCGTTTAGCCTTCTCCTCGCTTTGTACAGGAGCGCTAGTGGACACGGGGAGGGAGCAGTCGAAGTGTGTTGTTCATAATTGTTAGAAAGTGACTTAACTTTAAGGTTTGTTTCTTCAATTTGGAATTTGGATAGATATTAGTTTTTGATATGTTGCCTAATTTACGTCGGTTTAGGATTTGGTATTTTTGGGTCATTGGTTGCCTATAAATAGAGTCCAATGTCATTAGTTTTCTTTGTACATTTTGGAATTAGTATTTGGTACCTTTGAATTTTATTTTGTGATTTGGTTTGTTATTTGTATAAAGCTTCCGTTTCGTCTGTTTGTTTTGTGCTTTTGATTGCCAACAAGTGGTATCAAGAGCCGGCTTTTTTTAGCCATGAAGAAGAAGAAAAAAGGTTCGATTGTTTTGGTTTTGAAGTATCGTTTGGGATTTTCTTTTGAAAAAATCATGTGGGTTAATAAGGTTAGATTGCATATGTGAAATCGTTTGAATTGTTTTGTGTTAGTGGGTCTTTCATAATTGAAATTTGCTTTTGAGTTTTGCTTTTGAAATCAGTCTTGACCAATTGGAATTCCTCTTGGTGGATTGCATTTTTTTGACTTTTGATTATGTTTGAATTAGGATTTGATTTGGATAATGATTTGATCATCCGTTTGAAGACTAACTTGGTTACTTTGGTATTTGTATTTGAATTTGAACCGTAATTCTTATTGTATAAGTGGGTCGTTAGAATTATTATCCGTATCATGTTTGGGGTGTTTGAATTATTTGAACCCATTTGACAAGTTATTTATAAACTTGAATAAGTTTGATCCGAAAAATAAGTTTGAAGTTGGACCGTAATACTTGATGCGTGCGATACGGGTCAGTTTTAAATTTATAACTCGGTATACCAAATTCTTAAGCAACACATACGAGCAAGTGGACTCGTCCGTAGTAGCAAGATATTGAATGGTAAGCCGGGATTGTTCGCGAGGATTTGGGTGTTTCGACTTGATAAAGATTTCGATGATAAAAGTCCTAAGATGCATGCAAGCAATGATGAAAGTGATTCGATAATAAATAGATGTACTTGGTTGGATTTAGTTTGGGAATCCGATTCGATATGAGGGTGGCAAAGACTAACAAGTTGATTAAAAGAATTGGAGGTTATCCAATCTATTGTTTTTAAAACTTTTTACCTTCGTCAAGACTCTTAGTGACAAAAACAAGCATTATGCGCAATCAATCAATTAAAGACTAAGACAACCTCTATGAGTTTGATTCGCGGTTTGTTTCACAAACCATAGACATCGATAATTATGTTCCTAGTTATACCAAACCGCTTAAGAAATGGTCAATACAAAAGGTAGCCGATCGTAGACAAAAAGGCGACAATTGATTGATTAACAATATCCCTTTCTGCCTATGATATTCTCAATAAACAATCCGGTTGATAAAACTATTCCACTTTAGAACATAAGAACAAATGGATCTAATACTTAGCTTGAATTTGAATTAACATGCCACACTATCATAATCGAATCTTCATACCACAAACATCATCTAACCAAACACATAAAAGGACTAGCCACTCATATTAAAGAAAGATATAATTCTAGAAAATAATGCATTCATAAACATAATTAGAGTTCTTACAAAAGTATTGCAAAAGCTTAAAGGAATGTAAACTAGGAAATGACAAACTTGTGACTTAGAGGGATCCTTCCTCCTTTTTGGCTTTCCTGGAGCTTCTTCCTAACTTCCCTAGACTTAGATGGCTTTGGAGAGGAGTGGTGGCTATGAGGATTAGGATTGAGTTACTATCTTACTGATTGAATAGAAAAATTGATTTGAAAATCAATCGACATGTCACTTGCTAAAGTGTTTTTATGACATATCGAAAGTGTTGATCATTTCAAAAATTCATCATCAATTGTCAATTCATAACCTGGAATAAGTTTGATTCTTATAGTATCACACCATCGTTTCTTTCTAGTTGTCACAAGTTTGATTCGTAGAGAATCGCACAAGTCACCTACCATGAGCTTGTTTGATGTTGGCTCAAGCAGGATTTCCATCTTCATTGTGAATGATATCACTCAGATGTTCTGGCAAAATCACAAGGATAATGTGAAGGACTCTTAGTATATATCTTGTTATACACATTGTGCGACTTAACATATTTAATTTGACAAGTGTCCTAATGAGATTTATGGATGATCTCTTTTTGGTTCTAGACTCAATAGTGCACTTTGATTTTAGTGATCAGAGGCTGGAGCTGAGTGCCACCTTTTCGATATCAACTAACTCGGAGTGAGAGAGTTGATAGAAATGTGTGAATCTCCGTGAGT
This sequence comes from Tanacetum coccineum, assembly GCA_026074375.1. Classification (NCBI taxonomy): domain Eukaryota; kingdom Viridiplantae; phylum Streptophyta; class Magnoliopsida; order Asterales; family Asteraceae; genus Tanacetum; species Tanacetum coccineum. The sequence goes on along the minus strand of BQNB010077492.1, from coordinate 25,549 downwards.
TTTGAAACAAAGTCTTTCCGACTTTGAGTGGCTGGGAAGGGTTGTGCATAGCATCACTGGGTCCATGACTGTCTTCAATGTCGGACAACATCTTAGTGTTTCTGACAGTTTATGTATTGACCCAGTTTCTGCCTAAGTGTATGGAGGGCTTCTTTCTTTTCACCCTTTATCTTTACATTTCTTTTTCATTCTTCAACCCCTTTAATGCTTACCGAGACTTCATAACTAACACCTTGTTGGGTTTGTTCCAGTGTTAGCTCCATCTCTGTCTGCATTCTTCCCTTAATCTCACTTTACTCCTAAGGACTTCTACACTAACTAGTGGATATCCCTGAGTAGATCCCTCCAGTTCTGGTTGGATCATGGGAATTGAATACCTATGCCTAACCACCTTATATCTCCATAAATTAAAGTACATGGTCGGTCTTTTGAGTATTCCATCACGATCAGAACCAAAATCATTGAAAAGTTCAATCAAAGTGTTTGATATAAATATCAAAAGGTTTACACTTTGAGAGTTTTTCATTATCACTAAAAGCTCCCCCTTAACATGTGCATCGTAATCGTAGTACATGCTAGGTGTGGAGTGCATTAAGTCCATTTTATTTGATCACATCTTTCAATACAAGTTAGATCCAGGTTAATCACATTTTCTCCCCTTATCCAAGATGTTAACCCCTTGATATTTTAGATATCAATTGATTAACCTTTCAGGAAAAAAATGTTATATACTATCTATGAGGAACATTTTAATGCTCCCCCTCAATTTATGAGGGTATATAAGATAGTGCTGAGTACAATAATTTGAAATTTTTTGAATTTACTAAGAAATTCTTGAAAATTTTGTACTCGAGCACTCCTTATTATCACCATAAGTCTACACTACATATTAATATATTCACAAGTTATATTATTTACAAGATTTGACCTGAATGATAAGGACATCATATGATAGAATCATATGGTCCTTTGTAGTAGCCGAAGGTCTCCTCTGTAAGGTCTTCCACCAACAAACTTTTCAAGACTTCGCATCAACCTCCTGTCTTTGAGTTTCTTGTCAATGGCTTTAATCATCACTCTACCTCTGTCCAAGCACTCTTCGGCATTGCTTTAACTTTCTTTCCAAGTTATGAAAGTCTTTGCTTCAAACTTCGAGTATGAAACAGATTCAGATACATATGTAACTTGAG
>BQNB010077491.1:10000-30826 GCA_026074375.1 Tanacetum coccineum | reverse complement strand
TAGTCAGTGTATATTAAAAGTGGTGAAGTTAAATTAAGTGTTTTGGTGTTTTGGTTTGTTAAGTCTAAAGTTTGAAAGTCAGAAAAATTGTTCAAGTGTCCAAACAATGTCTTAAACCGCTGCCTAGGAGGTCAAACCGCTGCCTAGAAGGTCAAACCGTTGCCTAGACAAACCATTGTTAAGAAGAAAGAATTAACTCAAACCGCTACTATCAAACTGCTACGAAGAAATAAGACAAACCGCTGCCTAGAAATCAAACCGCTAGAGGTTCGTTTAGTAAACCGCTGTGAATTAGAAATCTTCAAAACCTGTCAACAAACCGCTATGGTAAACTGCTGCCTTGTCAAACCGCTGCAAGTATACCGCTACGAGTACTGTTTACCAAACCGCTACGAAGACAAAAGACCAAACCGCCACCAAGAAATCAAATTGGCAGAGGTTTGTTTCCCAAATCGCCTTGAGAAAAAATAATCTTCAAAACCTGTAAACCGCTATCTAGCAAACCGCTATAATAGTAAACAAACCGATGTCCCAAACCGTTGCCAAGTAGGACAAACTACTATGCTAATAGGACAAACCGTTGACAGTACTATCTAACAAACCGCTAGAACAGTGTACTAACGTTGTCAAACCGCTGCGATAAACATAAAGCAGAATACCAAACTGCCGGCTAGAAAACTTTAACTATTCACCTAAAAATCACCCTTTTGAACGTTTTTGCTTGGATTCTTTTGCACAACTAAGTACTAGAAGACTATAACAACTAGAAATACCTAAATTTTAACATTGTAAACATCAAAATCTAGAAAAAATGGAGAACATCAAAATCTAGAAAAAATGGAGAACTAGCCAAGAACTTAGAAACAATACAAATATGATCTAAACCAAGCAACAAAATGCACATACACACGATATAATCATCGCATGAGCTCTGATACCAATTGTAGGATATTGGAAATCATAACACAATGAGACAAATAGGGTTGAGCTGATTTCTTAGAGAGAGAAACTAGAGAGAAAACTTTCTAGTGAGAGAAAATAGAACTTGTATAATGAAATGATTAACCACCTCTTCCATGGCATGGAAGAGGCTTATATAGTGACTTACAAAACTGGCCTAAGGCCTTGGTCTGGGCTTACATGTTTAGGTTTATACACGACCCAATACCGTATGTCATACGATTAACGACTAAACTACGAGCTACGATAAACTGTAAAATACACGGGGTGACCGAGTCTTTTTCTTATATCTAACACATAGTGAACAGGTTTTTTTGAACCGGACACTAAAAACACATTTCGATGGATCGAATGCATTTAGAAAAAACCGATACTTTAAAAAAAAAATTAACAATGCATCGAAAAAATCCATGGGTAACTCGGGACCCCCTCCGGGCACTCAGTTTCAGACAATCTTGTTTCCTTATACATATACTTTAGAATTATGTGTCCATTGTGATTATGATTGGGTTGATGATTCTATTTTTCATAAGTCAACTACTGAGTTTTGTATATTCCATGGTGATTCTTTTATTTTGGTGGAAGAGTAAGAAATAATATGTTCTTTCTAGATATTCTACTGAAGCTAAGTAACATGTCATGACTGTAATGTGTGGTTACGTTAGTTACTTTCATATATGAGTGTTCGTGTTAACCGTCTCACTCAGTTGCATTGTGATAATCATAGTGCTATTCAGACTGCACCCAGCTGGGTATTTCATGAACTCAACAAGCATATTGAGATAGATTTTCATTTCACTCTTCATCATCTTCAGGCTGACACTATCTCTCCATCATCTGTTTCGTTCGCTTTACATATTAAAGATGTATTTAACAAGCCACACTCTAAACTATGTTTTCGTTTTTTGACTGACAAACTGTCAAAGTTTATTGCTGCCACAATGTGATTTTAGAGGGGGTGTTAGCTAGTCCATAAGTTGCTCACTAGCCCATTGTTAGTTTCTAAGGTTTTACGCCTTGTATCATACTTTCTTCGTCTCAATTTATTTGTCCATTTTTAACTTTCTTAGTATTTATTTATCAACTTTGACTTTAAATATTTTTGTTTGTGTTATTTATTATTTGATGCAAAATCTATGAATGATTGATTTTTAAATGATTTTTTCAGTGATATAATTTTTATCAATTATTATATAACACGAACAAAAATATTTAAGTTTAAAATTAATAAAAGAATACTTAGAGCATACGGTATGGTGGCGACGGGTCTCGCCGTTTCCGACGTGGCACCTCGCCACCACTCGCCACCATACCAAAGGGTCTCGCCGTTTGATTTCTTTCATCACCTCTTCATGAAAAACGAGTCAAAAGAAGACTAAAAACTTTTAAAATGTAACCATTTATGATTTTAAAAAACCAACGGATAGTTTTTTTTTATTATTTGTTTAAATTATACCCACTTTTTCTTATAAAATAACACTTCATTTTAACATTTTAACACACACTTCTCTACCAGAAACTTCATATACTTTCAATATCTCAACATTATAAAAATGTCTCAACTACCAAATGAACCTGGTTATTTTACCCGTCTTCTCAACTCTAACCCGTAACAATACTCATCTTCTCCGAACCAATCGAATCCGTCTACCGTAGGTTCACAAAACTCAAATTCTTCCTCGCAACCGTATCCTCCTTTTAGAACGCAAATGTCACCCGATCAAACTTATCAACAACAACTTGTGTATCATCAACACCAACAAGGCTTCCAAAATTTCTCGAATCCAAGAAATACTCCACCACAATATTTTTCACAACAATCATCACAACCGCAATATTTTTCACCACAACCATCACAACCGCAATATTTTCAATCACAATCATCACAACTATAATTCAAAGTACCACAAGCCAAAGACCCCCGTGATGGAAAGCGTAAACTAAAAAAGCGTCAAAACAACCCGTTGTCGATTTGGATGAGGATGATAATGATGACGTGGAAGCAAAGCGAGCGAATACCCGTTGGAATCGCGACGAAGAAATCTTGCTAGCCGAGACTTGGATCGAACACTCTCAAAACGCTGGTATCAGAAAAGACCAATCCGATGACGTGTTTTGGAACCCGATTATAAGCGATTTCAACATGCGGACAAAAAGTCCCCCTCGTACCAAAAATATGATGACGAAAAAATGAACCAGGATGCACGGCGATTGCCAAAGGTTCAACGCTGTTTACAAACATTTAACACGTAAAAGCGAGGAAAATGAGGGTGGCCATATCGAGAATGCAAAGACCAGTTATATAGAGCGATATGGTAATAAAAGATTTCAATATGTTCACTCGTGGAATATTTTGAAAAACTACCCCAAATGGGGTGCGAGGGAGCCGATTGATGAAGATAATCTCGCCGAGCTATTTGGCCCTGATCCGAGAGAGCGTCCCACCGGCAAACCTTGGGCCGGGAAAAAAAATAGATAGACACGTCGAGCGCCGGGGGGAGCACCAGGAGTCAATCGAAGTCTATATCTCAGGATTATAGAAGCAAATGTGATGTTGTTTAAAGCCGAGTACGAGGCGAAGAGAAAGGAAGAACTAGGGATGCTGGAGTGTAGAGAGTTGGAGTTTCTCATGATCGATCCATCCTTGTTGTCGTCGAAAAAACGAGCCATCATCGAATGGAAACAAGCTGAAATAATGAGAAAATATTCAAACGCTTAATTTATTTACCGTATCGTTTAAATTTTGTTTGTTTCGTATAATTTTTTAATTATCGTATTGTATTTTTATTTTTAATGAAATGAATTAAAATTCTTGTGAAAAAAACAGAAAATAAAATAAAATTGTAGGTGATAGAGCCAAAATAAAGAGATATGGGTATGTTATGAGTGAATGAGTATTTTTAAATGAGAGTGAGATGCTGACGTGATAACTGTACAAATAAATTGAAATTAAAAGAGTATTTAAATAGAAGAATTTTTTTTCCCCTTTAATTTTGAATCGTCTAACAACTCATTTATACTTTATTTTGAATGTAGACGCTTTATAATAAACAAAGACATGTACCACACCATGGAAGGTGAGATGCATGGAAAATAATCAAAGGACGACTATTGACTCAAAAAACATCCACAAAATCACCTTATTATTCCACTTTCCTTAAACAAAAAGACCAAATACTAGAAAACAAAAACATAATCAATGGCCGGAAAATCATCACCACCAATGTTCATAGACGGAGCAACAATCCAAACACTCCTCCCATACAAATCCTTAATCAACCACTTACAAACATCCCTCCCATTCGCCACGTCATCAATCCAGTCACCATTACGTCACTCTCACCCCACATCCTCATCATCAACCCTCCTTCTCATGCCATCATGGTCCACGTCATCATCCTCCACTTTTCCTTACATAGGTGTTAAGCTAGTCACTACTCACCCAAACAACAACCTTATCAACTTACCTGGGGTCCACGCTACTTATGTCTTGTTTAGTTCTGTTACTGGTCAGAATCTGGCTTCTATGGATGGGACTGAGTTGACTCTTCGTCGCACGGCTTGTGTTTCGGCCTTGGCGTCGAGTTATTTGTCGAACGAGGGTTCGAAAGTGTTGCTTGTGGTTGGGGCTGGAGCTTTAGGGCCGCATTTGATCAGAGCTCATTTAACGACACGGTCTAGTATTCGAAATGTGATGATATGGAATCGAAATTTAGGAAAGGCGAAAAAATTGGTGGAGAAGATGGGGGAGGAAGGGATGGAGGGGGTTAGGTTTGAGGTGTGTGAGGATTTGGAGATGGGCGTGAGGGGTGCGGATATTGTGAGTTGTGCTACGAATAGTGAGACGGCGTTGGTTTTGGGGGAGTGGTTGAAGGACGGGGCGCATTTGGATTTGGTTGGGTCGTATAAGCCGTCTATGAGGGAGTGTGACGATGAGGCGATTAGGAGAGGGAGGGTTTTTGTGGATAATGAAGTGGCCAAGGTGGAGGCAGGGGAGTTGGTTGGGGCGTTTGAACGAGGGGTGATTAAGGAAGAAGATGGAGTTGAAGGGGATTTGGTTGAGTTGATTAAGGGGGTGAAGAGTGGGAGGAAAGATGGAAACGAAATTACTGTGTTTGTATCGGTTGGATCAGCAGTTGTCGACTTGTTGAGTGCTCAGTTAGCTTACGAAACCATCACAGTCAAACCATAGACGTTAAATAGAACATTTATATGCTAGAGTCCGGAATAAGAAGACAGTTTTGCATTGCAATCGGTTTTTAATCATGTAAGTTATTGCTGAAATCCATTTTCAGATTGTTGTATACATGTTCTGTATAAGATATTGAATTTGAATAAGTATGTGTATGCTTAGCGAAGCATATGTATCTCTTTCCGAAACTGTCTCTGCCACCATGCTTGCTAATTCTTCTGTTGTGAATGTGACAGTATTGCATAATGATAGACCGATAACAAAACGGTAAATTTGCTATATAAGAGAAAAAAAAGCATGTTATGTGCAACAAATTTGGATGTTTGTTATTAGGTTTGTGTTCAATGCTTCTTATCGAACACATGTTTTTGCAAACTTTCAAAGGGTGTAATTACATGATTGTTAAGAGTTAAACTTACAAGATTTATATGTATCATTCTGCGATGCCTGTAGTATAAGATCGTCAAATCTGATCTTTGACCAGAAGGGCCTTTAGTTTTCATATGGTGGCTTTCTTTCTCTGTTTCATTATCTAAACCTCTCATGTCTGTCATGAGCTTGAACAAGAAAGAAAGTATTAATATGAAGACGATGGGTCAATTTAGTGCGGAGCGAGTTGGGCTGAGTTGACTTGCAAATGTTTTATTCTCTCTATTTATACATTTCAGAAATAATTGACGAGTTAATCATTGATTACATAAACATTATAATTACAACCCATTTGACGTGTTCTCCTTTAAAGCCTTTTTTTCTGATTTGACCCGTTAAAGATAAACACAACCGACATCAAATCATTTACATGTAAATGGTTTAAAATTGCCACATGTTGTTCTTGTCTACGTATCTAAACTATATGTTCCCTTTTCCTTCATTTTAGTTGTTTGGTCGGTAAAGTGTGCATTTCTACACTGAAAAGCTACCTTTGGCCATTTACATGATTGATTATGAGATAAAATGTGTATGCCATGGACGAGAACCACAAAAAATAATACAACAAAAAAGAACAACAAACTTAAATAGAAAAAGCTTGTGCATTTTATCGAGTTTTCTGATGTATTCGGTATCTTTAATGTCTTACAGGTGTGCGTGCACCCATGGAAGTAAATTTATCTCACAGACCCGGCAAGAAATTCTCACAATTCCTGATCTGACACACCTGAATCTCTTCAAAATTCTGCAGTTGATAAATAGATATTGTTACAGCTCTAAACTAAACCTCTTTTATCTATTTAATCTTGTTGTTCGACATATAATAGCTGGCAAAAGATTATTGGTCATCCATGTACTTCTTTAAGTTTAAAGAAGCTGCTATGAGAAGTGTTGTTCATGAACTTGAACAAGTTAACGTCGGTTACTACAACTTTTCTACAAAATTAGATTCTGTACGTTGTCCCAACGATCCTTTCTACAAAGACCTATTCTAAGGGAGCCACCTAGCCACGATGCTCATGGTTCATAGCTAGTGGATCATACTCAAAAAGATGAGAAGAAGCCGTAAGGTCAAAAGTCTACTAAATCTGCCTCATGGCAATACACAACCAGACAATGTTTGACCTAACCCATTAACCGTGGTGCATATGCCATATGGTTAGGAAGAATTTGACATTATCATGGAACCACGAGTGCCGGGCAGTTAACCTATCATAGGGCTAAGGCTGAGCCAATACACTTCTTATGGTTCTACTAGAGCTACTGTAGTTATTGGGTACTTATACGCCTTGAAACGGTTTAGTTTTCAGTCCATTACCATAGCACAGAATTAGGTGAAAACTTAACAACAGAGTAACATTAATCCATCGTGATAGCGCTAAACCATCCATCTTGACTTATAAAAAGTTCAGATTATATAGTACTACTTAAAATTGCAAGTGTTAAAAGGTTTGTTGACCTATGAAATGTGTTAGTGTCACGGTGTTTATCGATTGACAACTCGAGTACTAGGGCCGCATTTGATTAGAGCTCATTTAGCGACACGGCCGAGTACTAATTGTGTTATGATATAGAAGCTAAGTTTAGGAAAAGAAAGAAAGAGCTGGTTGAAGTGATTGGAACGGAATGGGGGAATACGATTTTAAGTATGTGAGGATATGGAGTTCGCGGCCAAGATGCATACGTAGTGAGTTGTGCGACACATAGTGAAGTGTCGTTCATTTTGGGGAAGTGGTTGAACTCTTATGTGCATCTGGATGGTCATAGTAGTCGTATACAAGGAGTGTGAAAATAAAAAATCCCGACTTGTGTCATACCAAAATATTCTTTTCTTTAAGATGTATTAGTTGGATACTCGCGTATAACGGCAGCGATAATAACAGTTATATTATAAATATAGTAAACGAATTGCTAACCTAACTTTCCCCGCAATTCCCTAACGTGTTTGTTTGGGTTTCCCGTGACTTTCTCGCAACACCATATTGACATTTTCATTCTCGCATGTACAAAGATCTTAGCTTACCCGTCAAGCACTCCTTCCAAAAGGTTACAAAGTCTATAAATTGTTAGCCCGTGCATTAGTATAGCCCGTTATCTAGATTAGTGTGTGTTCTTGTATCGGGCTCAAGCCCATGTCTAGAAGGTTCTTTGTATTCTTTATATTGTGTCGTTGGTTATGGAATGAGATAAGCAAAGCAGATTATTACGACTCACATAAATTTCGGATAATTTATTGAAAGTCGATTAGTTAGTTTTACCTCTCCGACAAAACAAATGACGTATGATCACTAGTCTGTTCTTATCGATATCAAAACTCAAAACTATCGTATGGTTTTTTTTTCTTGTTTGTGGGATGTCGTCATAGACACTAAAATCTAAATACTAATCCTATAAAACAGTAAAACTCGATATAGTGCAACTATGTATAATCTTTAAAATAGGCATTTCAAATGTATATATATCAGTTTGGCTTTTTACAAAACGAGTTTCAAGGACCACGTTTTGCGGCGGAGTGTTTGTATACAGAAATATTATATGCTTCGAAGATGTAAAATTTTTAGTCGAGTTCATTTGTCCTTCGGCAAATACCTCAAAGTTTTTTTGTATGTGCAACACTAGGATAACTGGTTTGCATTTGATTTAATATATTAGCCACATAAATTTTTTTTATTACGCTTACTTAAATAATTATCCTGCATGGTTTTTTTCTTTAAATGGTTCATTTTATAGTTGATCATTTTTTATATAATAAAAGACGTGGCTCATTTTATAGTTGATCATTGTTTATACTTGGTCCACCCGTTACACTAAATTTGGTTACATGTTTTATGTTTTAGTGATACACAGTTTGTTACTCATAAACCAATCTATTAATAATGCAGATTAGAAATGTAGAGATATGATGTCTTACCAAACTGTTGTAAAGGTTGGTCTAAATAAACATATTGCAATATTTGCCAAAACTACACAAATGGCAAGCTTCGTAACCACTGCGTCCAACTAACTACTGACACATCTATCTACGACGGGTCAGGTTGTACCAATATTAGGAAGTGATTAAAGTTGATGGTAGATCTCATATCCTGTTCATTTATGGTAGCCCTACTACTTTGAACTACATAAAGTTGATCACATCTCATATGATCTTCAGTTGCTCCATTAATGCAGGTTAAGTGCTATTTGATGTGTAATCAAAATAAGAAAAGTATCATGTTTAAGCAACATATTCTAAATATAGAACTTTTCAAAAAAAAAAACAAAAAACAAATAAGCCATCATAAGCTGTATAAATAACCAAACACCCCTCAAGTTATCAACAACACATTGTACGTGTTAGTACAAAATTCGTGTCGGGTTTGGCAAGGTGTTGAAGTCCTTTGTCGGGCCGGGCCCCCAAATGACTTGAGTGTTTGATCTTGTACTAGAGCAAGAGAAGTGATATGATTTTCTGCACAATTAAAAGTAAACCGTTAGCCTTACCGTGGGGACAGACCCCACGATTAGACTCCGGCGTGAGAGTAAGTATTCATATTCTCAGAGTATATTTCAGAGAGAATAAGAATAACTGTGTGCTTTTTGGGGTGTATTGTGATCCCTATTTATAGGTGTCTAGTACTAGGGTTTCCTAGTATTTCGGTTACTTTAATGGTGGCCAGAGTGGGTCCCTTGTCGGGCCAGAGTGGGTCACATCAAGTAACGTATAATCTGTTTAGAAGTAAACATAGCCGGGTAGACTTAAAAAGTTTCTTCTTAGAAAATAATTTTGTAGAATTTCTCCCCCAATTCATCGGCTGCGAGGAGACGTTACCCTATAGAATATAAAAAATATAAGCCACATGACATATCACATATGAGGTTTTAGAAACATTACTAGCAAAGCGAGTAAGTAATGAAATGTTCTTTTAGAAACATAATAGCTTTATAATGTGCATTCCTGGAAACTAAAAGTGGACTTGCTTGTTTCTCAAGTGCAGTGAATTTATCATGAAAGTTTATCGATGGAACACCTCTTGGTATCCTCATATAATAAGTATAGTTAACTTCCTGTGACGAAAAAGAGCAATATTGGTCTATAAATTAAGCACTTATTGGCAGCTTGTCAAGTTTATAACATACACTGTTTAAATAATTGAAAGGAAATCAATTTCGACAACCTGGTGAGTAGGTATTCCTGGTAAGGAGTGCAAAGGTCTGGATAATGTTTTTGCGTCTATTTTCATCTTGATTTAGAATTTATCGAGGCAATATTTGCAGGGGGCTGCCATTTGCTAAAGATATTTCTTACCAAATTTCGAGCTGTAAAAGAGTATTGCTTTAAATGCGCTTTCTAATAAACATATAGTGGCAAGTGCATCTACGTACACTACAATAAAGTTGTGCTCGCAAGATAAACAACCTATCATTGAGTTTTCTAATGCGCATCTATATATTAGTTATCCGTCTAAGAAATAAAAAAGATGAACACTTTAATTTCATTTATGTCCGGATTATCCTGAAAGTTATTTTATGGACATAGACACTATATAAAATCTTTATTTTAGTAAATAATGCAGACTGTGACCTATAGTAAGCAAAAACACGCACAAGCTACTAATCTAGCATATCTATGTGTCAAGTAAGTAAATTATGGATCACTGATATATGAATCAAACTACAGCTAGGTAAATAATGGAACATGTATTATATATTATTATAAGTTAGCAACTAAGAGTCAAAATAACAAAACAATGACCCAAATCATGGATATAGTGAAAACCCAAAGTCAAAGACTAATACGCAAAGTCAACCCAGAACAAACATCCTTAACAAAAAGTAGAAATGTTTGAATAGAAATAGTGAAAACTTACCCTGTTGAAAGCAGGCTGGTAATCAGTTGGAGCTCCACACCTTTGTCGCCACTGAAATCACCAGCAGGTCCTCTGGGCCCACTACGGTATCCATCCCTATCACCAAATCTTGGTCTGTCCCCATCACCCCTTGGAGGGCCTCTGCAGATATTCACAAGTTAAAAAACATTAATCACAGCAAAACATTAGAAAAACAGTAAAACCCTAACTCGTTAAGAAGGATTATGCATTCATTAGGGCCAAATAGACTTGACCAATAAACGCTGTGGCGTTATTGAAAAAACAGAAGTCCTTAAATTTATGACGATTACCAGAACACACGGTAAAAAGTTCTGTAACTGAACCAATTTGGTTGACCTTAAGAAGAAGAGCATTGCGACTCTTTTCTTTGATTGCCTTCTCAACACGCTGAAGTTCAGACAGTGAAAAACTATATTAACATGATACCCTAACGAAAGAGGGGGGTTACTTTGTTGGAATTGTATATTACGTTACCTTGGGATTTGTTACAAGAAGATCATCACCAACGATCTGAACCTGCTCACCAATCTCAGTTGTCATCTTAGCATAATGTTCCCAGTCATCCTGATCAAAGGGGTCCTCAATAGACACAATCGGGTAATCAGACACAAACGACTTGTAGACGTTCTTCAAACTGTCCCCTGAAATCTTCTGTGACCCATCATTGTTCTGCAATACATGTGTCATTGTTAAGATAACTTTCATTGTTTATTTCAACTGACATGTTAACTTAGTACAGCTCATGTTATTCTTACTTCTTCCTTGAAGTTCAAATCATAGGTTTTGCCCTTGTCTTCATAGAACTCAGATGCAGCAACATCCATTCCAATAACAACCTGCAGTAAATACGTTTAGAGACTACACAAAACAAATTCTGCAACATAACATACTTTTCCGTAAATAGAAAGCAAAAATACCTTTCCACTATATCCAGCCTTTGCTATTGCAGTCTTCAGAAGCTCGAGACCTTCTTTGTTTTCCTGTATGAAAAGTCACACACAAGACATATATACATCATCCAATAAGTACAGTATAATTTATTTTAGCTAGAAGTGAAAAACACCATGTTTATGAAAGCAGAAACAACATATAAAAAGACTAACCTGAAAATTAGGAGCAAAACCACCTTCATCACCAACATTGGTGGCGTCCTGGCCATAATTCTTCTTAATCACAGACTTCAAGTTGTGATAAACTTCAACACCCATCTTCATGGCTTCCTTGAAAGACGAAGCACCAACAGGAAGAATCATAAACTCCTGCATTGCAAGCTTGTTACCTGCATGTGAATCTCCATTGATCACATTGAATGCCGGGACAGGTAGCACCAAGGTCTTGTTTCCAGCAAGGTTTGCAATGTGCTGCATATAAAGATAAAGTTAGCGACTAAGTCAACATGCACAAATCAGTTACAGATTGCCATTCGAATAGCTATGTTTGATACCTTGTACAGAGGAATTTTTTTAACTGATGCTCCTGCTTTGCACACAGCAAGTGACACTGCCAGTATAGCATTCGCACCAAGCTGGTAGACATGAATAAATTAGTTAAGCAAAAGATAATTAAATTAGGCAACTTCCTTCTGGTAGATATCCAAAATGCTAAATGACAAGCAGTGTGCCATTACCTTCTGCTTGCACTAACCCCATTCATTCACAGTTCCATCAAGCTCTTGAACCATGAAGTTGTCAATTTTGGTTTGTTCTGTTGGATCCTGTAGGTGCATGCGACACAGAACTAGATCACTAATTGTAAAACAACATTAGCTGTCAATTAAAAAGTGAGAAACAGACTGCATAAAGCATACCTTTCCGATCAAAGCAGGTGCAATGATCGAGTTAACATTGTCCACAACCTGCAGTCAACACAAAACATGTTAGCTTTGGTAATGGTGCCAATCACACGACCAAACACTCTCCATGAGTTCACCCATTAATATGACACCAAGCAAACTCACACCAACCAAATACTAGAAATAAGTTTGACTATTGAACATTACACAGCTAATGATCACTCGAAGTTCAAAGCAGCACAAAACATTTGCAGCTCAAGTTCCAAGAAAAGAAACCATCAAACAACTCTAGACCAAATACTAATGTTTACTATGTTTCAAAGTTTTAGTAACTATCTAACAAAACTACGTTACAAATAATAGTTGCATACCTTCAAGACACCTTTTCCTAGATAGTCTGAACTCTGAACCTCCATCTCTTAATTCAAGAGCTTCATAAACACCTGGAAATAAAAATCAAAATCTACGATAAGCCAAAACATCCATGACCAATGTAAAAGGATTAGAAGGGATGTACATCTCCCATCAATATACAACTTTGCGTTTTACAAATCTAGCAGATACATGTCCTCAACAAGTAGTCATTCAAGGTTTGCATTCTTACAATGACATAAGTACGGTACATATAATTTGTTATCGGTCACTGATCTAAACAACCATAAAAACTCACACAATGATGTTTTTTTAATCTATTACTTGTTTCAGCTTTCTTTGTCTAATAGCAAAAGTGCAAAACTGAGCGTTTTACATCCTTGGAAGCTATCTAGCTCGGTAACTAAAATACAATGAAGAGCTAAATAAAACACAATAATGTTAGCCTATATTATGGTCCATATTAGTATAGCAATAAAACACAACAATGTTGCCGCAAACAATTTGCAACGCAGACAGTAACAATACAGTAGCGTAAGATGACATTTCGCGTACATTTCGGTCAAATCTAAGTTACTTGATACAAAACTGAAAAACAGTAATAATGTCAACATAGAGTAGCGTAACATGACCTTACGTGTATCTTTGCTTGAAACCTAAGTTACTTGATGTAAACATCAAACAAAAAAAGGTATTACCGCATATCAAAATACACGCAAATTAATAATTCGCACAGCAATAACGTCAACATACAGTGGCATAAAATCACATTACGCGTATATTAACTACATTCCAGTCCAATCTAACTTACTTCATCAATAAAAAAAGGGTAAAAAGGTATACCTAACGAAACCGATATGAACACCGAGGCTATGATGCGTAGCGGAAAAATCGATACACAATAAGTACCAAGCAAAAAGATAGTTAACAACCCAACCCCAAACACTCGCATCTCTACAACCTCCAAGAACCTAAACCCCAAACAACCAACCAAGCCTTATTCATTAATTAATAAACCCCAAAACCCTAATTAACAAGCCTTATTCCTTAATTAAGTGTGTGTGCAAGTGGACCCCACTACAACATTTACCACTATCCCCAACGACATTTTCAAACCTTCCTGGGCGACATGTCGCTTACTAATCCCGGGATAAGTTGAAGGGGAAAGCTCGCCAGGGATTATTTCCCGGGCGACTTTCCCGAGCGACTTGGTGGGGCCCACAGGTTTTCAGTCAAACTAGTATGTGCCACGGTGAATGAGTATCCCGGGCGACATAAAAAAAATAATTAACGCTTAAGATAGATTAATTAATTCGTTTCGAGTTATCTCGGGCGACATGTCGTCCGGGATACGTCTGTACTTTTTTTTAATGCAGCCTGCACAGCAAGCAATTTTCAGATTTTTTTCCGGAATTTTTCCGGAAAAAATCTACCAAACATCAAACCTGTATAAACACAATATAGACTATATCCAAATACATCACAACTTGTACCAAAATACAATATAATATAATGGATCAACGCATTTGATCTAATAAAGCTAAATCGTCCAAAATCCTAATAAACACAATATAGTCTACAAAACGGGGCTTCTTAGTCACAAACATTGCATTATCTGCAAGATACAAGTCAATAATCAACTAGATAGGAAAACAAATGTTTACATAAAGGTCGCTAAAATCAACGTAAAGAAACAAAATAGCATACTAACCCATATATAACATCTCTAACTATCGCCATCCTCCTCGTCCTCCTCATCCTCGCCGACGTCCTCATCGTTGGCCATCTCATCATCCCCGCACCCACCACTCCCGCTGCCGAACTCAGGTGTTGACTCATGTTAAGCATCTGTGAAAACTTGTCGTCACTTCTAAAAAGCTTCATCATCAAGTTCACCTGTTTAGTTAGGTACTTGTTCTTCTTTTTGAGCTTTTCGACATCGCCTGAGTTGTGCGTGCATTGAGGCGGGGGCGGAGGGGACGGAATGAGGACATCTGTGGCCCGTCCCGGCAATACCCTACCAACACCGAGAAGGTGCCCCCACTACTTGCCCTTTTGAGCCAGTGCATTGATCTCTTCTTCAGTGTAGGGCACACCCGACGGGGTGTTGGAGCCTAGAGCCTGCAGCCTCAACATCTCCTCCTATGTAGTGACAAAAACACAAGATAGTTAATATATTAGTCGGGTTGCTACATTATTTCTCGACAAATCATTAAAGTGCGTGTTTTGAAACAAAACTTACGTATATAGCTCGGTCCTCATCCCGCGTGAATACCCCGTTAACAGTGTGTGTCACGAAGAAGGTGTGGATCAGCGACGGGTATTCCCGAGTGGCTGAGCTCTCCATCTGTACATACACACGTATATAAGATGAAACAAATTAAAAACGACAAATCACAACACACTAAAGCATATAATCAGATATATATGTATATATGTATGTAAAATAATTATAATGTTTATTACCATCTCATCTCGAAGGCGAGCAAGTGATCGGGATCCCTGCCGGCAAACGACCGTGCTCTTTGCTCGGTTTTGGCGATTTTGAGCGGCTCGGGCTTGGTTCCTGGGATCATTCCAAAATGCAATCTGGGCATCCCAATCTGCCGGGGTAATGCTCTCGGGACGTCCCTGTCTGATCGTCTCCACATCATAAGTCCCGGTCTCGGGGTTTATAACCCAATGCGCTGCCTTGAGAGAAGCCTTGTTGGTATTGTACAGCTTTTGGAGATGCTGCTGGATGCCCGCATTAATATCTGCCCAGTGCTGGGATTGCATATGAGGTGTCAAGTCAAACTGGGTCTGCAATCATATACAACAAAACAAAGACAGAGTTAGAGATATAATTTATATATTTATTAAATTGGTTTATTTATTTATATGATATAAATAAAAATAAACGAATTTAGATAAATATACACAATTAAATAATATGGAACACGATTAATGAAATAAACATTAAAAGGATAAATGAAATATACTGACCCCAATGTTGGTCACGATCGCCGCTTCCGCCTCCGCCGGGACTTTCTGACAAGATGGGTAGTACAAAGGATCTCCTGATAAGCTCCCCAAGGTAGTTTGTCCAATGAGTTGCAGGGCCACCGGGAGGCATACATGGTCTTTTGTCGTCCCACTCAAACCGAAATCGTGGACGGTGGCCTTTATCATCGGGGATCTTCTTTTAACCCGTAGGTTTGGTCTCCTGGCGGGTATGTAGTCGGCCCGCTTTCCTTCCACCCAAATTGGGTTTACGGGTGCCTTTGCCTGCAAAATCAAGTGAGTGATAAAGTCATAAAATTCAATGTATCAAATTTAGGCTTGTATTACAATATCAGAAATTCTTACCTCGGTTAGCGAAGCAACCCCCGCAACCGGTAGGTATATGGTGTGAAGGGGGACGATCATCACCGCCACCGTCACCGTCGTGGCCCCGTGCAACGTCCGCTGACATCTGTACAAGTACAATTAGGATAACATATAGAAATTCATGAACAAAATAATTAAAGCATGCACACCTCAAATACATACATTTCCAAATAAATATAACATTTAAACAATCCACAATAATTTCATTCATTCATTCAAATATATAAGTGCCTTTTGCAAGTTACAACTCAAGATCAATCTTCTTCTTCACTAGAATAAACAACTTCTACACCATCATCATCATCAACGTTGACGAAGTCTTCATCATCAGAATCTGCTAAATCATGAGGAAGGGCGTCTTCATCATCACTAATATCATCGTCTTCGTCAAGATCAATGATATCTGGCGGTGCGTCAACCTCTGTTGATTGACCATCTATATGCAATGTCGCCTTATCCAAGTCATTCAAACTAGTAGAAAGTGGGAGATCAGATGAGTTGTCAAAATGTATAACATCAGGATCTTCCTATACCATGATGACACCCCCATCTGAAAACTTTTTATGATTAACATGTTCGACGACCTTCCAGTGGGGTTGTCGTCTGGTCATGATGACACCCCCGTCCGAAAACTTTTTATGATTCACATGTTCGACGACCTTCCAGTGGGGTTGTCATCTGGTCATATCTTCAAGGTAGAAGCATTGTTTGACTTGTGTTGCGAGAATGTATTGATCATCTTTAAACACCTCACATTTTGTCAAGATTTGTGTCATGTTGTTTCTAAGGACAAGATGTTTGAATTGACTTCCTTCGTTGCTAGTGTCAAACCACTTAACTCGGAACAATACAACTCTGAACGACAAATACGAAAACTCGAGGCTTTCTTGAAGCTGACCATAGTACATTTCTCCGTCCTTCCCACTAGGCGAACAAATGCCACTGTTTTGAGTTGTGCGACGTTCATCGCGGCTGTGCACGACAAACCTCACACCGTTGACTACGCAAGAGTTGACTGAGATTGGAGTCGGTGTTGGTCCACAAGCCAAAGCGAATAACTCGCTGGTTGCACTAACACCTGGGTCATTGTCTACGTGACGTTGACGTATCTATGAAGAAGATAGGATTAGATAGAGAACACAAAATATGATATCGTTATTTTTACAGTTAAGTACACAAAATAAGTCTAAGTTTACCTGCGACCCAAACCAGTTGGGGAATTCTTCTTTCATGTCTTTGTTAGGAAATTTACTGAAAAACGTTCATGGTATTAGAATAAGTCGTCGAAAAGATAAGTTAAGAAAAAGAAGTTTCAAAATAAAAACGCGTACCTCTTGAACTGGGACCGGTACGTGTCGATTTCAGGACTGTTGTGAAGTACATACCATATCACTTTCTTCAACTCTTGGGCATCAAACCGAATAACAGACCGTAAACCAATCGATTTACATAGTGATCGGAACACCTGAAACTGACACGTTGGGGGAGGGGGGTCCACATTACGGTCGGGACGATTAAATTTCGTAGTAACATCCCGAAAATAATGAGAACTGAAAGTCAATGCTTCTTCTGCAACATAACCCTCCGCAATCGAACCTTCCGGCTTAGCTTTATTTCGTACATAACCTTTTAGCTTTTTCATGAATCTTTCAAATGGAAACATCCACCGGGGGCGGATAGGCCCGCCTTCAAGAGCCTCTAGAGGTAAATGGATAACCAAGTGAATCATAATGTCAAAGAAAGCAGGAGGATATATGAGCTCGAGATTGCACAGAATATCGACCACCTTGCTCTGAGCTTTCAACATGTCATCCTCCATCAAAGTTGCAGAGCAGATTTGCTTAAAGAATGAACATAGCTCGATTATTGGTTTTGCAACCTCATCGGGCAAGTATTGCTGAAGTCCGTAAGGAAGTAAACGTTGCATCATTATATGACAGTCATGAGACTTCAGGCCCGTTATATTGGTATCATTATCGGTCACTTTGTGCTTGAAGTTGGATCCGAACCCATCTGGTAGTTTAACTCCTTTGATGAACTGACAAAACTTTTTTCTGTTCTCTGGTGAGAAAGAATACGCAGCCTGAGGCTTCGAGCACTTCCCGTTTTTGGTTTGGCCAAGCCACAAGCCACTTCGAATGCCTAACTTTTTCAAGTCTTGTCTTGCCTTAGCGGTGTCTTTAGATTTGTCATTCATTAACAAAGTGTTCAAGATGGCCTCCAACACATTTTTTTCGATATGCATGATGTCTAAATTGTGTTTTAGTGTAAGAAAAGACCAATACTCAAGCTCGTAAAAAATAGATCGTTTAGTCCAGTTCAGCTCGACAAGAACATTGCGTTTTATCTTCACACCCCCATAACTCGGATGTTTACCCTTCACACGCGTGGGCAATCTAGCAAGTTGAGCCTGGATTTGATCCCGGTCGAATTTTCTAGGAGGATCTCCGTCTTCTATCTCACCATTGAATTCAAGTGACCTCCTCCATTTATGGGGCTTTTTTAAGAATCTTCTGTGGCCAACATAAGCTGTTTTGCCTAACACACGTACAGATGGAGTGTCTTCATTACATGTAGGGCATGCCTTGTAACCTTGCCCACTCCACCCAGACAAACTACTTCGAGCAGGAAAATCATTGATGGTCCATAAAACCATCGCTCTCATATTGAACTTCTGGCCTGTAGCAACGTCTATAGTCTCGACACCTTTCAATGCCCATAAAACCTTTAAGTCATCAATCAAAGGCCTCAAGTAAACATCAATGTCCTTGCCCGGAGATTTAGGGCCAGGAATTAACAACGTCAGCATAAAAGAACTCTCTTTCATACATAACCACGGAGGCAGATTGTATGTTGTCAATATCACCGGCCACATGCTGTAAGCCTGACTAAGGTTGCCGAACGGATTAAAACCATCAGCAGCCAACCCTAATCGAACATTTCTTGGTTCTTTTGCAAAATTAGGATACTTGGTGTCAAAGTTCTTCCATGCTCTACCATCAACCGGGTGTTGCATCTTACCGGGCTCCGTACACTTTCCAGTAGCATGCCAAGTCATTTCCTTTGCAGTGTGACTAGACTTGTACAAACGTTGTAGTCTAGGAATGATCGGAAAGTAACGCAACACCTTCTTAGGAACTTTCTTCCCCGGTGTGTTACTGTCTTTCCATCTACTCGTTTTACACACCGGACAGAAATGCAAATCTTTGTTATTGTCGCCCCGAAATAAGAAGCAATCGTTTACACAAGCATGTATCGACTCGTACCCTAACCCGATCGTTTTAAATGTCTTCTTTATTGCATAGTATGACGGTGGGAGCTTGTATCCTTTCGTGGTAGGAAATACATGTTGGAAAAACTCTAGTATTTCATTGAATATAGAATCAGTCAATTTACCTTTAACCTTAAAATAGGTAAACTTTGCCATAAAGTCTAATCGAGTCACATAGTCACAACCGGGGTATAGCTCCTCGTTGGCACTGGCATATAACTCTTCAAACTCGTTACGTTTAGCTTGAGTCGGTTCATTACTTGTCTCACCAATATCTTCTTGAATTGGCTCATTTTGTTCATTATTAGGAGGAATATAGCTAAGATCATTAAGTAACGCTATCATGTCACTCATCTGAGGTTGTCTTGTGTTATCTATTACTGGCGGTAGCGGAGGAAGATCCGGTTCACCGTGGTGAACCCATGTTTTATAACCTGGGTCCCACCCATATCTCGTAATGTGTTTTGGAAGGTTTTTTATGGATACCCACAATACTGTTCGACAAGACTTGCATGGACATTTTATATTCCCGGCACTATTCACTAACGGCTTGCAATCATCGACAAATTTTGTAAGACCAGTATAAAATGCTTTTTCATGACGCTCTAAAAGTGTCCAACTCTTATCAATTACCATAACTGCGTTTTAACGATACAATTAGTTATTATATGCAACTTAATTAAACACATTCAAACGAGGAATACGAGATGTTTTGTTCACCTAGTGCAACTATGGAAGGCAATCCTAACCCACTCTTTGAATGATTCGTCTCATATATGAATGCGTATAACCGATTTACTATTTGAGAAAATTTCGGCAGCATTTCCCCTCAACTCCCCAAATATGTGTTTAAAGACATATTCGTAGGAGTAAAGGAGAAACACTGTCGAAATTATCTCAAATAGTAAACCAATTATACGCATTCATATCTTAAATGAGACAAAACATTCAAAAAGCAGTCCTAAACAGGGGACTTTCTGAATTTAATCACTAAAATCCTAAAACATTCCTAAAGGGTTCAATAAAATAAATACCAAACGCATATCCATTTATATCAAATCCTAATATCGAAAAGCATATACAATTTAAATTCTATTATAATGAAAAAAACATACATTTATATCAGAATAAGCTGTTGTTAAACAGCTTATCAGTGTAAAACGCAAATCCAAACACTCCTTGACACTGTAAAACGCACATCCAAACACTCCTTATGCTGCCAAAATGATGAGAATAAGCTGTTTAAGAACGGCTTATGCTGATAAGCTGTTTAACAACAGCTTATGCAGCTTATTCTCATCATTTTGGCAGCATAAGGAGTGTTTGGATGTGCGTTTTACAGTGTCAAGGAGTGTTTGGATTTGCATTTTACAGTGTCAAGGAGTGTTTGGTTTTGCATTTTACACAAACTAATAACTATAAACATTCCCCGGCGACATGTCCCCGGGGATACCAAAAGGATAAAAAAAAGTTACAACATACCTTCGGCTGTCGACTTGGCTCGTTCTCGCCCTTGGCTCGTTCTCGGCTCTCGGCTCGGCTTAACTGTCCACGTCCACGGCTAAAAAAAATT
>BQNB010077491.1:0-5000 GCA_026074375.1 Tanacetum coccineum | reverse complement strand
ATAAATAATAATTTTAACCAAAAATTATTTATTTTATAAAATATATAATAATTTTCTTATAAAATAAATAATTATTATTTATAATTATTATTTTTAAGTATGTGCGTATCTCACACGCGCATGCCTCAACAACACTGATCGAACACCTAAAATTTTCATCGGCTCAATTGTCAGTGTTTTTGGAGCACAAACAAAAACACTAAGCCTTGGTCTCTAATCAATTCCTTCAATCAAAGCAAATTCTGCTCAGTTTTTGATCGTAAGCTACTACATTCTGGTAAATATTTCATCCATGTTATTTTTCTCATACCTTAAACCCCTGTTTACATTAACAAACCGTTTTGTATTGTGTTTGTAACAAACGGATAAGTACTACTTAATATATTACATAATTGACTTGTTAATATAGATGTCCAACGGATGAGTCGATATATTATTGTTGTACATTAGATGTCCAACGGATGAGTCGATATGTTATCGTTGTACATTAGATATTCAACGGATGAGTCGATATGTTATCGTTGTACATTAGATGTCCAACGGATGAGTCGATATGTTATCGTGTTACATTAGATGTCCAACAGATGAGTCGATATGTTATCGTTATACATTAGATGTTCAACGGATGAGTTGATATGTTATCGTTGTACATTAGATGTCTAACGGATAAGTCGATATGTTATCGTTACAGATTAGATGTCCAATGATGATAGTCATATCAAAGGTAGCAAAACTACTTAGAAATCACCCATAAGTAGCTAGAACATGATAAGTACTACTTAATTAATTACATAATTGACTAGTTAACATAGATAACACATACAAAATCAGTCGTAATCTCCGATGAATTATTTCCTTTTTGATCTTCCTCTTCGCGATGATTCTTTGCTATCGTTGTATATTAGATGTTTAACGGGTGAGTCGATATGCTATCGTTGTACATTAGATGTCCAACGGATGAGTCGATATGTTATCGTTGTACATTAGATTTCCAACGGATGAGAGTCGATATGTTATCGTTGTACATTAGATGTCCAACGGATGAGAGTCGATATGTTATCGTTGTACATTAGATGTCCAACGGATGAGTCGATATGTTATCGTTGTATATTAGATGTCCAACGGATGAATTATTTCCTTCTTGATCTTCCTTTTCACGATGATTCTCTGCTATCGTTGTACATTAGATGTTTAACGGATGAGTCGATATGCTATCGTTGTACATTAGATGTCCAACGGATGAGTCGATATGTTATCGTTGTACATTAGATGTTCAACGGATGAGTCGATATGTTATCGTTGTACATTAGATGTTCAACAGATGAGTCAATATGTTATTGTTGTACATTAGATGTTCAACGGATGAGTCGATATGTTATCGTTACACATTAGATGTCCAACGAATGAGTCGAGATGTTATTTCATTATAACGATGATAGTCATATCAAAGGTAGCAAAACTACTTAGAAATCACCCATAAGTAGCTAGAACATGATACGTACTACTTAATTAATTACATATTTGACTAGTTAACATAGATAACACATACAAAATTAGTCGTAATCTCCGATGAATTATTTCCTTCTTGATCTTCCTCTTCACGATGATTCTCTGCTATCGTTGTACATTAGATGTTTAACGGATGAGTCGATATGTTATCGTTGTACATTAGATGTTCAACGGATGAGTCGATATGTTATCGTTGTACATTAGATGTTTAACGGATGAGTCGATATGTTATCGTATGTCCACCGAATGAGTCGATATGTTATCGTTGTACATTAGATGTTCAACGGATAAGTTGATATGTTATCGTTACACATTAGATGTCCAACGGATGAGTCGAGATGTTATTTCATTATAACGATGATAGTCATATCAAAGGTAGCAAAACTACTTAGAAATCACCCATAAATGATAACTCCCATACGCGATCTTGATCTAAAATTTTGACCAATTCCTCTTGTAGCCCTATACTCCCTCCAAAAACTCCCTCCAAATACTCCTGCCAAAAATTCCCTCCAAATACTCTCGCCAAATACTCCCGCCAAATACTCCCGCCAAATACTACATCCAAAAAACTGTTTTTTACCATAAAAGCAGATATTATCCTCACAATCACCCACAGATCACACACATTCTTACCATCACAACCATTAGTCGATAATTTCTCGTGACACATTCAGAAGTTCAAAACGGATGAGTCGATCTGTTATCGTTGTACATTAGATTGTTTCAACGGGATGATACGATAGTTATCGTTACACATTAGATGTTCACGATGAGTCTATATGATATCGTTGTACATTAGATGTTCCACAGATGCGTCTATATTTAACGAACACATTAGATGTTCAACGATGAGTCGATATGTTTTCGTTGTACATTAATGTTCAACGGATGTCGATATGCTAACATTGTTACAAAAGATGTCCCAATACGGATGACCGATATGCTATCGTTTCATTAACGTTCAAACGGATTAGTCGATATGCTATCGTTTGAACATTAAGACGTTCAAAACGTGATGAGTTAAGATGCTATCGTTGTACATTAGGCGTTCAACGGATGAGTCGAGATGCTATCGTTGTACATTAGACGTTCAACGGATGAGTCGATGTGCTATCGTTGTAGCCCTATATTCCCGCCAATTCCTTCTGTAGCCCTATACTCCCGCCAAATACTCCTTCCAATTCCTCCTGTAGCCATATACTCCCGCCAAAAAAACCCTCCAAATCCTCCTGTAGCCCTATACTCCCGCCAAAAACTCCCGCCAAATACTCATGCCAAAAAATCCCTCCAAATTCTCCCGCCAAATACTCCTTCCAAAAAACTATTTTTTACCATAAAAGCAGATATTATCCTCACAATCACCCACAGATCACATACATTCTTACCATCACAACCACAAACATATCACACTGTTATTATGGTGAAGATGGTGCCATATGAAGCTTTTGCGTGTCGTTGTGGAGCCGGAGATGTAATTCTGCTTAAATCGTATAAACCAAAAACCCGTGGTAAACTATATTATGCATGTCCACGATCAAATGTGAACAATCACCAACAATTTTGTTGTAAATATATAAAATAATGTGGTTTATTGTTAAACTTATTATCTTTACTCCTTTAACAGCCATCGCGAAAAACAATTTCTGAATGTAAAAAATTTTTGTGTAAGGAAGAAACGATTCCGCTACGGTTGATTCTCCTGGAGCTTCACAACGACTCCAATTTATTCTCATAAGGATCTCATCGACTCTAATTTAATTCTCCAGGATCTTCAACACCTCCACGCTATTCTCCAGATCTTCAACACCTCCAAGCATTCTACTGGGAACTTCAAGAAATCAGAGTGCTCAAAACTGCAAGCACTTGCTGATAATATAACGGTACTCGAGCAACGGTAGATATGATATATGCAATCGGAACAACACAACATTAATTCAGCCGCACTATTACACGACGTTTATAATAACATAGAGAAAACTTGATTGGATAGTTTGTCACATTGGAATGTAATTCGTCATGCTCTTAAGCGTCGTTTGTAAGTCTCGTAATGATTATCGTTCTAAAATATTTTAAGTGTCTGTACTAGGATTTATTTTTCTTGGAGAATTGGTTAAAAAATCCCATCTAATTTCTTGTAATCTCCTTCTAGCATCTGTTAGTTTTTAATAAAATACTCCGTTCAACAAAAAAAATATGTTTAAGTGTCTGTTTGTAAGTCGCTTGTGTTACTACAAGTGGTATGTATAATATTTAACTAAACGAATGTTTGTTTTTGTGTTACTTGACGAATGTGCATCTTGAAAAAATATACGGTATATCATGTTCAACTATAGAAGGGTAGTGCATATCCTAACCGAACCGAGAAAACGGAGTTTTTTTATATAGTTATTATTTAAAACCACACAACGAACCGAGAAAACGAAGTGTTTTTTTATATGGTTATATGTTAAATGCATATTTTAAAACCACACAAGAAACCGAAATGTTTTTTAGTATTTATATATTTTAAATAATAATTATATATTTTATAAGTATCTTTATAAATTATTATTTATAAAATATATAATTATAAAATATATTTTATAGATAATAAATATATAATTATAAATTATTAAAAGCAGAATTAAATCTTTTAATAAAATACATAATCCCGGGCGACATGTCGCCCAGGAAACATGAGCGGGAAAAATTGCCGCCAGGAGTTTCATTAAATATTTTTTGTTTAATTTTAATAAAACGTTTCCCGGGCGACATGTCGCCCGGGATAAACAAACGCACGTTAATTAACACTAATCACCACGCTTAATCATTCACGTGATTTAATTTTTTTTAAACGTTTCCCGGGCGACATGTCGCCCGGGAAAGTGACCGGGAAAAAATGCCGCCAAGATTTTCGTTGAGTTTTTTGGTCATATTTTTACCAAGTTATCCCGGGCGACATGTCGCCCGGGAAACTCTCTTCAAACTTTGACTAAAAAGTCTATAAGAATTGGTGCCACGTCAGACGGACTTTTGTTGTTTAGTGATGTTTCCCGGGCGACAAATGTCGCCCGGGAAAAGTCCGTCACCTATTCTACTTTTTCTTGTAGTGACGTGGTTCAAATGTTTTTGACAAAAACAAACACAACCTAAAGTTTTTATTACACGTTCTACTTGGTTACTTTAGTTAGTCATCCATAAACTTTTTGAAGTGGATTCGACTAAGAATTTCTAAAAAGTCATTAATCCTGAAGTGCTTATTAATAAGCTGGAGTGAAATGAACAAATGGCAGATGTTAAAGTAAACTACTTCTTATAATCTTATTTTTTAAGCTGAAACAACCTGAGTGTATTGTAAAAAATATGGCATATAGCGAAAAATATGTACTTTTAGAAAATTTTCAAGATGAAGCAATAAATAAGAACCTATAATAAAAGAAATGAACTAGCATAGTAGCATACTCCAATTCCAATTTTTATGACAACGTTAACATTGTTAATTATCATTA
>BQNB010077490.1:0-30826 GCA_026074375.1 Tanacetum coccineum | reverse complement strand
CTCTCATAGTATCTTTGGATTTATTCAAAGGACTATCAGTCGTTCAAGGCTCATTCAGATCATGTTTATAAGGACCTACATGCTATTCCTTTTCTTTGTCGGGCTGAGATGAAGGTAGGCCCGATTTCTAATTTCAAAACTGGGCCGAAAATTCTTGAAGTTGATTTAACTTCCAACGGGGCAAAGATTTAAACTTGGGCTGGGTTTTAAGTGTTGTATTACTTGAGCATTGATAAGTATGAGTTGGTCCGACCCATATAAATGGTGTTGGGCCGGCCCAATAAGAGATGAAAGTACCGTCGGACTCGAATTTCTGTGCTCTTTCCAATGGCATGCTCGGGGAATTTTTCTGACTTCGTCTTGAATTTGAATAATGAGAAAACTTGATCAAATCGAACCTGAAAATTCCTGTTTTTGCTTTGTTTTTAATCCTTAGTACCTGCAAGACATAAAAACACAATACAAACATATTTGCAATATAATTTTCCATACTTTAGTGTTTTTAGTCCGTTATATAGTGTTTTTCGAGGTATAAACGATGTTTGTTTAAGCACACATCACTACTTCTTCATACGTTGTGTTTATAGCCTCGCCTTTAAACTTTTAATTGTTTTACAAACCCTGCGAGGGAGATACATGCTAGTTTTATAAATCGAACACAAGTAATTTTTAGTATGCTTTACCCGATTGTGAGACTAATTGCATGAGTAGCTAATTGCCAGAAAGGCCCCGAATTTCATGAATTGTTAATTACCTATGATGGGTAAGCGCTAAAATAAATAGATCTATTGGACTGTCAGGAGTATGTATCCATAGTGTGAACACTCTGTAACGGACATTGTATTGAGAATTTTCTTGGGTAAATGGCAATACTACCTAGTGTAGGGGCAATTTCTATGCATATGAAAAGATATATGCCGTGTTAAAGGTTTCAGTGTCATGAGCTCAATGCATTAGTAATTAATAACTTGTTTGATCCACAAGTTTCTTGATGATATATATATATATATGCTTGTGTTCAGTCTTTTATTGATATAAACTCTATGAATTCACTCAACGTTTTTCGTTGACTTTTTAACATGTTTTATCTCAGGTAATCAAGAATGATGGATTGGAAGGGAACGATGGGAGTTAGCATTGGAGTTTTAATAAACTTGTTTTGTTCCATCCTCCGCAAACATTTTATGTTAATGTTTTAAACTTATGATGTATTGTTTTTGGGGTAACGATCTTGTGGACAAGTAGACTCTGATTTTCACTAATGATGGAACAATGTTAATGTTTATTTTTAAAATGTTTCTTTTGAGTCGTTCTTTATACTCTTATGTTGTTGTACTATGATTTAACACCTAAATAGTTGGTTCCGTTGCGTGTAAATTTAGGGGTGTTAAAGATTGGTATCAAGAGCCTAAGGTTATAGAGAACTAGGTCGTTTTTCAAAAACCTAAACTATTACTTTTGTTTATACGCTAATGAATCCTCGTAGCCCTCATCCAAGACATTCTTGTGGTTTCCTATCTGAGTACTTATGCACGTTTCGGGTGCATTGTATTAAATATTTATATGATAAATATTATGATATATATTTAAGATGTATATATCGATTGTCATGCTTATTCGTGAAGCATTGAAAATTATTTGTTTAATTACATAAAAATGTAATTCATATATAAGATGAATATTATTCATAATGAGACTATTATCGATCATCACGTTCATCCATGGAGCATCGTCATGCATTAGCATATTTGCATCAATTATTATTCATATGATAATTCTTATTTATATAGTGACCTTATATATCTATTCTGCATGATTTGCAGATAATCATGGCAAATCCACCTCCTAGTGACCTTAACGCAAACCTTCCTGAAGATGAGCCTGTTCAGCCAGAACATGCTCCTGCTATGCTCGGATTCGCACCAGCTATGTTAAATATACCAAATAATAATAATAGATGGATTGAAGAAGATGATGAAGAAGAGATGGAAGGTGAAGAGGATGATGAAGAAGATATGGAAGCTGAAGAGGATGATGAAGAGGAAATGGAGGCTAAAGATAATGTAGATGATGATGATGATGAGGTTATAAATCCTTACGAGGAGGTCGATTCCCTCAACCGACCACCTCCTGGCTCTGATGAAGAGTCTGAGTTTGCACCTCCTGTTATTCCTGTTGTTGATGCTAACCTTGAGCCGATACCTCCTATTGTTTAGTTTGGTGGTAATTTTCATGTTGGGGAAAGTTCATCCACTAGGGCTTTTCTTGCTGGTAACCGGTTGGGTTCATGCACCTGGTCTGATAGGTTGTAACTTGGAGATTGTTTATAAAAAAGTGAGAACTTTGGATAGATAGATGTACAATAGGTACAACACCTAGCGCATGATGGCGAAGAAGTTTAAAGAAGATGATCTCCGTATGAACCACCATGAGTATGACATATCAGCATTGGATACGGCGGTGAGAGAGCAGAGTTCTGACCATGCAAAGATGATGCAGTTGGTGGAGAGTTTGAGTAGACGATTTGATGAGTTCCAGAATGGTAAGGTTTACAAGGAGATAGAAGCCCTGAGGGAGGAGCTGAGGGTGACTCAGGATGGAGCAGAGTTTTTTCGCACGTTTAGTCAGTATCAGTGTTATCGTGCGAACCAGGCTACACGACATTCTGAGTCCATGAGCCGTTGGGAGGCTAGAGTTCGGGAGCATTTGCCTCCGCACCTGCGATTTCAGGGGGCACCTTCTGAGCCTCCTACTGATCCTGCTTTTGTACCATGTTCAGATGACCCATATACCATTGTCAAAGATGCTACCACATCTGCTGCTAGAGATGATGGTGATGGTCCAGTTGATCCTAGTCATTCTCAATCATCACAGTCACGTGGATCGCCACGTGATCATTAGTAGTCTAGTATCACTTGTAGTTCCTTTTGTTATGTAACCACTAACTTGAGTCTTCATTTAGTAGACTTAATGCCATTTGTTGTGATGATTTGTATCATTTTTGTGAACAATGCAACAGTGTATTAACTCTTTGGATGATGAATGACAAAAATGGCTATCTTTTTATTACTATTTGATATTTTCGTTACCCGAAAAAACTTCTTCTCTAATGATAACGAAGGAAGAATGGTCGAGAAGAGTTTTCTTGAAATACAAGGAACGTTTTTGGTGAAAATACATGATAATACTTTCAATGGGATAATTGTAGAAAATGCGTTTAAACACATTGATAATTTTCTCGAAGTAGTTGGGCCACTCAAAATAAAAGGTCTAAGTTAGGATCGATTTAGGCTTAGCATCTTCCCTATCTCAGTCGCAAGTTCCGTAAGTGAATGGTTTAAAAAGGATTGTATTGGCTCAGTTACAACTTAGGAAGATTTGATAGAAAAGATCGTACAAAAATTCTACCAACTTTGTGAGAACAATGAAGAGATGGAAACTGATGAAGATGATGACCCCAACGATATTGCTGACATCTTTAAGATCGAAGGTAACTTATTTGACTTTGAGACACCCTTGTGTAAAGCATTCAATGAATTCAACTATCTCCTTAAAATCAACACGGATCTGTTTAATTTTGATATCCAAGAAATCAAGACTTACAAGGAGTCCAAACAAAATAAATTGAGTTGAATAATAATACGACAGGGGATCTTGAGGAACCATGGTCGAACACAGGGTGCCATATCTACCGTGTGATCATATATGCGAACCATATCGTTTTAAGAATGGAAAGACTAAATGGCCCACATGTAGCTCCAAGATTGAATGGGTTTTCTGTAAAATGTTTGTAGAACACCCATGATGGATCCTGAGTCGGATGTATGACTTATTTTTAAGATCACAAATAGTATGATGAATTGACTTATGGGAGGCTAAAAGAAGAAGCTTTAATGCATAAGGCCAGATTTGAAGAATCATGGGGGGATGCAACTCCCAGAGTAATGAAATTCTGCGCATGGTTGAAAAATAGTTTTGAGAACTTCCACGAACAAGATTATGATGTATTAGTAAAACTAGAATAATGCTGGTGGAAGATAAATGCTCATGAAAACGCCCTATTTACTCGTTAGAAAAATCACGGCCATGGACCATATGTGAACGCCAAAACTGAAAGGGCTTATGACCCTTATCTTGATATTAACCGTATCTTTGGTAGGAACTATAAAGCAAACAATGCCGGTAATACTCAAGACAATCAGGAATATAAGAAGGAACATCATGATCCATCAGTCTGCAATATTAGAAGATTCAAGATGATGAAATACTCATTCGATGCTGATGATGAGTATGTTGCCATTAAAGAACGCAAGCACTCCGACCACTCAAGAACCAACGTTGACGCATGTCAAGATTATCAAGAACTATTTCGCATTATGGATGAGGGATGGCTCTTGACAAAGGCAAAGGAAGAATAAAGAAAGCTGAAGAAAAAAGTCTAACTTAAAGACTAGTTGAAAGAAAAGTGCTTCCCGGGAGACAACCCGAATTGTTTTTTATTTTTATCGAGTCTATCTTCCCAGACATCAATACGGCGTATTCGCTCCATACCATACGGTATATTGAATGTCTGGGTGTAACCAGTCCTTTATTTTTATGCACTTTAAAAGATTATTGTCAGTTCTGTCTATACGGCATATTCATGCACATGATACGACGATGTAGCATACTGACCCGTATTTAGATACTTTTTATAGGTTTCTCTATACGGCGTATTATAGTTTATGGATACGGTGTATTGATCTCCTGTACAGTTTGTTTAGTTTATTTATAAATAACCATAGGATACCCGAGATAGGATTTTGCATGGTTTTTCCTAAATTTTGCACAGGACCTCACTGTAAAGAAATCGACAAAGTTGGTGAAGTATCGATCATCTGGAATCCTATGTTTGTTGTAGTCATGCTGGCATTCAGACGCATTTACAACCCACATTCTTGCTTATAAACTCCCATTCTAATTCTTTTGATTCTTGTTTTTAATGTTTTATCTATACAATAAGATGTTGAAAATAACTATAAGTGGGTATGGAATTAGAATGCATACTTTTCCTATTTTTCTCACTAAAATGCCTAAATTATGCTCAAATTTTAAAGCCTCTGCTAACTGATTTTTAAGCTCTATTATAGAATTATCTCTTACCTTAACATCATATTTCAAAAATGCAATGTCTTCCTCATAAACAACTTCATTTTTTTAATGAACAACAATTCTAGCTTCTAGAGATTCTAAGCCTATATGATAACCTGTCATTTCTAGATTGGATTTTTTAAGAGCATCACGCTGTGACAAACTATTTTTTTGAAGACTATCAGATGATTTTATTTTAAGCAATCTTTGGAGCATATTTTTGTACATCAGTAATTTGAGCTTGATGAACTGGATGAACCTTAAGACAAATTGTGGCCATTCGAGCAAAGTATTGTTGGTCCTCTTCAGCTGATAGCTCCAATTCAAAACCACCTATTCCATCTTGAACAACAGTCATTTGTCATAGTCTCTACTGGTAATAAATACTTCTTGGAGCATCTCCCATGTCTATTCGCCCTGATTTCCTGTGCCCTACATTCTCTAAGTAAATGACCTCTCCTGTGACAGTTGTGAACATTCAACCTTTGTTAATCAAAGCCAACAGTTTCCTTGCCATGGAAATTCAAATTCCATCATGTCTTCTTAAGAACTCTTCCCCCTCATGTAAAGAGCATGGCTACCACAATTGAGATCCCATCTCTTAAGATCAACGGTATCAATCTGCTCTATTCTTCATTATCAACGTTGTACTATTAGATAATTGACAAAAAGGAATAACATTACATCTTCACATAGTTAGAAATAAGCTTGACCCATTAACCAGCAGAATGAAATCAAAAGCAGGTAATAACTGCTTCATTCGTACTGCTAGAGTCAACTGAAAGATACAAAAAGATTACATTATGAGAGTTTTGAGAGCGCTTGACTTAATTGGCTTTTGATCTCATCATATGACATCTTAATTTTGTAGCAAATCGTCCCATGCTCTAGACCCAATAGAGCATGCTTTGTTACAACATGATCAAGGCAATATTGGTTCCAAGCTGATGGTAGACATACTCTTAGCAACTTAATATTTGCATCTTCCTAGAGATAACTTCACATCAATCTAATGGCTGATGAGTTTCCTAAAACTATCATAGTTTTATCCATCCCTTCCAGATCTTGATCAGTAAAATTCTCATATTGCGCTTTATAATGGTCATCTGCATTTCTTTGATCTTTGTTGCCTCCAAACCTGTTTTGATAGCTTCCCATAGAGGCTTTGGCTTCCTTGATTCACATTAAACTTCAATAAGGTTCATCAGGAATGGCAACAAACAAAGTGCTTTTTTGCTTTTAATTCATTTTTTCTTGTCAACTTTTGTTCTGCAGTTTGAGGAGGAATGGGACCTTTAGCACTAGTTGATGCAACAGCAGGTGCATCACCATTCACAATAACCTCCCAAAGAGCATAATCAGTGTGAGTAAGATATTGCTCCAATCTCAAGGCGTCTATAGATCCATATCCTAGTTTTGAGTACAGTAATTTTAGTTCAGACACGTTTGGGTAGTTTTTAGACAGTGATCCCATCTTCCTCTTTGAAATTGAATTTTTGAGAACTTGTATAGATACAGTGTTTCTTCAAATTCAAAGTTTTCACAAGCACTGATTACCACTATTTTGATCCCTACTTGACAGATCTTACTTAGCTTTTAAAGCTTAGTAAATTGTATAATCCAAGAATAACTATGGTAAAACTAAATTGAGATAATATCACAAACTAAGCAAAATCTAGTTTGCAAACTAAATTAAAACAATGAAATAGTAAAACAAATAGTCACCCAATAGATATTAAGCCGGTCAAATTAAATACTAGTTACGAAGTCGAGCTGGCCGACAGAAAAGTAGTTAGCACCAACACTGTTTTAAGGGGTGGTACTCTGAATCTAGTTGGCCATTTGTTCGACATTGACCTCATGCCGATAGAATTGGGTACTTTTGATGTAATTGTTGGAATTGATTGGCTAGTAGAGCGCGATGCCATTATCGTGTGTGGTAAAAAGGAAGTACATGTGCCTTACAAGAACAAGACTTTAGTAGTCAAGGGTGATAGAGTTCCATCTCGATTGAAAGTGATATCTTGCATCAAGGCAAGAAAGTATGTAGAGAGGGGTTGCCAGTTGTTCCTTGCTCAAGTGACAAAGAAAGAACCAACGAAGAAACGATTGTAAGACGTGCCTATGATACGTGACTTTCCTGAGGTGTTTCCTGATGATTTACCAGGACTTCCACCACCTCAACAAGTTGAGTTTAGAATCAAACTTGTACCAGGAGCCGCACCTGTCGCACGTGCGCCTTATCGTCTGGAACCATCGGAACTGAAAGAATTGTCAGACCAACTAAAGGAGTATTCAGAAAAGGGATTCATATGCCCGAGATCGTCACCTTGGGAAGCTCTGGTGTTATTTGTGAAAAAGAAAGACGGTTCGTTTCGAATGTGTATCGATTACCGTGAGCTGAACAAGTTGACAGTCAAGAACCATTATCCTCTCCTAAGGATTAATGACTTGTTCGACCAACTCCAGGGTTTTAGCGTGTATTCCAAGATTAATCTACGATCCGGATATCATCAGCTTCGTATTCGAGAGGAGGATATTCCAATCACCGCGTTTCAGACACAATATGGTCATTACGAGTTCCATGTGATGATGTTTGGTTTCACTAATGCATCAGCATTGTTCATGGACCTCATGAATCGTGTATGTAAGCCTTATCTTGATAATTTTGTAATTGTATTTATCGACGATATCCTCATCTACTCAAAGAATAAAAAGGAGCATGAAGAACATTTAAAGACTATCTTGTAATTGCTCAAGAAAGAAAAATTAAACGCTAAGTTTTCTAAATGTGACTTCTGGCTAGAGTCTGTGCAATTCCTCGGTCATGTGATTGATAGTGAAGGCGTTCATGTGGACCCCGCGAAGATAGAAGCTATTAAAAAAAATAGACTGCACCAACAACGCCAACCAAGGTGAGATAGTTCCTAGGGTTGGCTGGTTATTATTGAAGATTTATTGAAGGTTTCTCCTTGATTGCTAAGCCTCTCACCAAGCTGACCCAAAAAAATAAGAAATATGAATAGGGCAAGGAAGAAGAAGAAGTGTTCCAAATGTTAAAACAGAAACTGTGTAGTGCGCCTATTTTAGCGTTGCCTGAACGGACGGAAGATTTTTTAGTATACTACGACGCGTCAATCAAAGGTTTTGGAGCAGTTTTGATGCAGCGGGAGAAGGTGATCGCATATGCCTCACGACAATCAAAGAAACATGAAGAAAACTATATGACCCACAATTTAAAGTTGGGTGCTGTGGTTTTTGCTCTTTGACTTTGGAGACTTTATCTGTACGGGACAACGTGTGTTGTGTACACAGAACACAAAAGTCTGCAATACATTTTGGACCAAAAAGAGCTCAATATGAGGCAACGTCGATGGATTAAACTCTTGAGCGACTATGATTGTGAGATCCGCTATCATCCCGATAAAGCCAATGTAGTGGCTGATGCCCTGAGCAAAAAGGAAAGAGAAAGGTCACTGAGGGTTAGATCTTTGGTAATGACGGTACACACTAATTTACCCGAGAGAATACTTAATGCTCAGACTGAGACGATGAAAAGGGAAAATGTAAAAGCATAGAATCTGGGAAGACTAATCAAGCCGATATTCGAGATTTGCTCCGATGGAATTCGATACTTTGATAAGCGGATATGATTATCGTTGTTCGAAGGGTTAAGGGATTTGATCATGCACGAATCGCACAAATCCAAATACTCGATTCACCCAGGGTCTGACAAAATGTACCAAGATTTGAAGAAGCTTTATTGGTGGCCAAACATGAAGCCTGAGATTGCCACCTATGTCGGTAAGTGTCTGACGTGTCTCAAAGTAAAAGCTGGGCACCAGAAGCCATCAGGACTACTCCAACAACCCAAAATCCCTGAGTGGAAGTGGAAAAAGATAACCATGGATTTAGTTTTGGGACTCTCGAGAACCCCGAGTGGTTATGACTCGATCTGGGTTATCGTTAACCAGTTGACTAAGTCGGCTCACTTTTTAACGATGAAGAAAACCGATAGTATGGAAAAGCTTACTCAGCTGTATTTGAAGAGATTGTTTGTTGGCATGGAGTGCCTGTATCCATTATATCAGATTGAGATAGTCGCTTTGCATTTGGGATTTGGAGGTCGCTTCAAAGGGCTTTGGGTATCGATGTAAATATGAGCACGGCTCACCACCCAGAAACGGATGGCCAGAGTAAAAGGATGATTCAGACGCTGGAAGATATGTTACGAGCGTGTGTGACTGATTTTGGGAATCGTTGGGATCGACATCTGCCTTTGGTCGAATTCTCATATAATAATAAGTTAGGATCTACTTTCCAACGAAGGAGGCCTCGCGGATTTTCAGTAAGTATAAGTTAGTCAAATTGAATTTACAAGATGAGTTGTCGAAACTGCGTTTCTGAGTCAGAATTTAGATTCCAAAGATGTAGTGAGCAGACATATCAAAACTTAATATTTTTCAACGAAATTTAAGCTGTAGCATGTCCATGATGTGTGTGAATTACTGTAATTTTTCTAGATTTTTGTGGAGGGTTTAAAGGGGTCTACTCATGCCAAACTTTGGTAAGGTTCCAGCAGACCCCGTTTCGGACATATTGTGTTGTAGAATTTTTGAAAAATGGGTAGACATACTAAGAATTTTTAGGGAAAATGTAGTAACTTATCAGTGCATATAGGAGTCTAGGAATGGAAGATGGGCGACCGTTGTGGTCATTTGGTATTTCTTTAGGCGTCGTCAAGCGACTAGTAAAACTGATAAAATTTTAGAAAAATGTAAGTTGTAAGACTATTAGTGGCTTTGATTCATGGATTCTTCAACATAAGATTTCTTACATGTCAGCATATGTATTATTATATATTGTTGCAATTTATGCATTTCTTAGTAAATATAATCCCTAATACGCGGACCGTTAATATTTTAGGTCGCGGTTGAGTTTCTGGCATCTTTCTCCCTTTGTTGATTTCTCATTTGCTACTTCTTCATACGGTGAGTTTATAGCCTCGCCTTTAAAATTTTAATTGTTTTACAAACCCCGCGAGGGAGATAAATGCTAGTTTTATAAATTGAACACGAGTAATTTTTGGTATGCTGGACTCGATTGTGAGACTAATTGCATGAGTAGCTAATTGCCAGAAAGGCTTCGAATTTCATGAACTGTTAATTACCTATGATGGGTAAGCGCTAAAATAAATAGATCTATTGGACTGTCAGGAGTATGTATCCATAGCGTGAACACTCTGTAACGGACATTGTATTGAGAATTTTCTTGGGTAAATGGCAATAATACCTAGTGTAGGGGCAATTTGTGTGCATATGAAAAGATATATGCCGTGTTAAAGGTTTCAATATCGTGAGCTCAATGCATTAGTAATTAATAACTTGTTTGATCCACAAGTTTCTCGATGATATATATATATGCTTGTGTTCACTCTTTTATTGATATAAACTCTATGAATTCACTCAACGTTTTTTGTTGACTTTTTAGCATGTTTTATCTCAAGTAATCAAGAATGATGGATTGGAAGGGAACGATGGGAGTTAGCATTGGAGTTTTAATAAACATGTTTTGTTCCATCCTTCGCAAACATTTTATGATAATGTTTTAAACTTATGATGTATTGTTTTTGGGGTAACGATCTTGTGGACAAGTAAACTCTGATTTTCACTAATGATGGGACAATGTTAATGTTTGTTTTAAAAACATCTCTTTTGAGTTGTTCTTTATACTCTTATGTTGTTGTACTATGATTTAACACCCAAATAGTTGGTTCCGCTGCGTGTAAATTTGGGGGTGTTAAATTTATTACTTTAAATTGAATATGGCGTATTGAACTCTTCTGGATACGGCGTATTGATCTTTATTCCTTCGTGGTCTTTTGTAAAGTGCATGCACAGATACGCTGTATTTTCCTTGATGGATACGGCGTATAGGATCTCAGAGTCAGTATCTTCAAATGTCTTCGTTTAAGCTCCAGAATGCATGCCTTTTTGCTAATCTTCACCAAGTACTCCATAATTACTGCAATTCTCAAATACAAACGATTAAGTAACAATTCTTGCAATAATTATGAAAAATAGGTTATTTACATGGGATAAATGATGCTATAAATGTAACTTTATTTGATGTCATCAAATATCCCCCCACTTGAATCCTACTTGTCCTCAAGTAGCCTTTAGAAGTTTATGAAAATGTATCCCTAAGGATTTTTTTCCGTTAAGCATTTATTTGATCAATTACAAGTACACAACCAAACATCTCACGAAATAGGAAAAGAAAAACACTCAAATCACTCAACTAATCTATGTGGTAACATGTAACTAATTCGCTCAATTGCTCGGTCGTGATGAGTATTCTATCATAGGCTTGGCAAGGATACACATCTCCACCACTAGATCTAAGGAGTAACAAGTTTATAAAGGTAAAATAGGTTTTATAATAAGGCTTAGGGGTTGATCATTCTATAATCTTTCACCAAAAGTACCACACCAAAAAGGCAGCTGAATCACACATACATGGCCATAACAACGGAATAGACATGTGTGTTCGATCACATCCTCATTCGAGTTTAACCAAGGGTTAGGATGAAGAATGATATAGGGTGTGGATCTTCTAACTTTCACCAAAAGTAATAAACCAACAAGGCAACTGAATCACGCATACATGGCCGTAACGATAGAATAGACATGCATGACTCGATCACATCCTCATTTGAGTCAAACCCAAGGTTAATGATTAGGAAAGGAAATAAATTGTTGTAAATAAAATTCACGAAACAAATAGATTAAGTCCAAACAGATAAGGTACAAGTTGCTAGACACTTTTTCCTAACCGTTACCATGATAAAGACACAACTATATACAAACATCTTGATCATATATCAAAAAAACAACCTAAGTTGGCGTTCCCGTAACGGTTAACTTCCAATCGTCCCATACTTTACATACTTTTTTATATGTGTTTAATCACATATCAATTTTCTTTATAAAAACGGGCTTAAATGGCCAAAAACAAAATGAAAAATACATTGTATATGTCTGTTTTGTTAATTGTGTTATGCGGGTAACGGATATTCACAAAAAGACAAAAACAAAGCCAAAAAGGACAAAACCGAGTACGAGAATGGAAGAGCGTGAGAAAACGAAGTTGCGGACGTAGTTATTTCTATGGGCCAACCCGGACCCATTTATTGGGCCGGGTTCGATTTACTAAGACCATGAAAAAGTTTATATAAACTTAATATTCCAAACCGTTCCAGCCCAAAAGAAATAAACCAAGCCCAAAACCTGGATCCAAGTCAATATATATTACACGGTCCAAATTACTGTACCTCTTTCTTCTTCGTTTTTACAACTAGTACGAGTAACAAGGATTAATCCACCCTCCACACACGAATCCCTTTTATAAGGTCTATGTGGCACACCTCTGACACCATACCCTGGCACGCTGGCGATCCCAAGGTGTCCCATTGGTCAAATGGACATGGAAGCTGATCTAAGGGCTAAAAGGACAGGATTAGAGTTTGTTATCAATCAAGGGTGAAGATTAAAGCTTAAGGATGCTCCTTTTCTTCTAGAGCCTTCTCTCTTCAACTATAAATAGAGGAAGAATTCACACAGAAAGGGCATCTAGTTGTAGTTAGTTTTTAGCTTAAATTTAGTGCTTATTGTATTTTTCTTTATGTAATTTCGTTTCAAAAGCTTGTAAACTCTTTATCATTAATAAAAGTTTAGTTTCCCTTTTAAATTTCGTGTTGAATTAATGTTTTACTTTTATGCAATTTTGTTTAAAATGTGTTTAGATGTTACTTAAAAAGTTCAATAAGCTCTAATTACCTTTATAAGCTAATACTTATTCAGTTAAGCTTTCTTATAGCTTAACTGAATAAGCTGTGTCACTTAAATCACCTCAAAAAGTCAGTTTAAGCTCATTATGGATGATAAGCCAATCAGGGAAGGGCTTATAGGACTTTACCAACTTATTTTATAAACTAGATTCTTGTAAATGAGCCTTAGAGAAATTAAAGTCCTTGTTTTTGAGCAAAAGGGACAAGGTATTGATCCACTTTTACCTTTTACTTATTTCCTTTATTGCTTATTAAACTGCTTATTTTGTGCTTAATAATGTAAAATCATGCTTATTCTGTCTAATAGTAGCTTAATATGTCTAGTTCATAGCTTAGAATTAGTTTGATTTAAGTTTTATGTGATCTGTCCATTTTAGATTTAAAACTGCCCATTTAGAAGTTAATGTAGCTTACTAGTTTAGCTTATTATCCAGTGCTTATTTCTCTAAGGTTTTTGCTTATTTGTCCTTATTATTCATAAAACTTAATTTGTTTTCATAATTTGAGGATTATTAAGGTATGTTTTAGCTTTTAATTAGAATTTCAAGTTTTAAAGGGGTGTTTGGGTTAAACAGCTTTAACCTAGAAAACTTGTGTTCATTTTGTTCTTAATGCTCAAAGTAGTTTTCATCAGCTTTTATTAAGTCTAAATGTTAGTTTTAATAAGCTTAGAATAAGTTTTATTAAGTTTTCTAGTTTGTTTTTGTCAAAAAACCAGTCCTCCATTCCAATAGTGTTTTTCAACTGCTTATTTGTTAGATTCCTTAAAATTCTTCTTGAGGTGTGGTTTTTAGGCTCATAATTGATTTCATTATCATCAATATCCTTCTGTTTTGAGTCATTTGTTTTTGGAATAGCCTTTTAAATATTTTAGGCTAGAATCAGTCAAGTGTTATCAGTTTGTTGGATTGTTCTTAAAAGCCAGATAATGCAGATCATTTATGGTTAGCATCTAGCTGATCTTAGATTAATTGTTGTTAAATTAAGCTCATCAAAGTCTGTTTTCATTCTGTTTTAAGTTTTTATTTTGTCAAAACAGTTTTTGAGTCTTAAAACTTAGCTGCAAGTAATCATTTTAACTTAAAAAGTCCAAAATCAAGTAGCAGTTCTTTTCTAGCTTATTACCTTATCTGATTTGCTGAATTCTAGCTTATTTGTGTTATTAGAGTCTAGACCTTAAATTGTTTTCAACTTTTAGCTTATTCTTAGTGCTTATTAGTTCTATAGCTTAGCTTAAAATTATGGTCAAAGTCCTTTAAATCCCTTTATGAGTCAACTGTCTAAATGCCTTTTACTGCTTTTTCAGCTTATTGGATTTGTTTATTTCCAGTCCTTAGTGCTCATTGAGTCTAGGTTTAG
This sequence comes from Tanacetum coccineum, assembly GCA_026074375.1. NCBI lineage: Eukaryota > Viridiplantae > Streptophyta > Magnoliopsida > Asterales > Asteraceae > Tanacetum > Tanacetum coccineum. The sequence goes on along the minus strand of BQNB010077490.1, from coordinate 16,488 downwards.
GTCTGTTTTCAGCTTATTGGTCATTTTATTGCTTATTGAGTCCCTAAAATCAAACAGTTTTTAACTAAATGACTATAACCAATTCGTTTAAGCCAACTGTCACTTTTGATTAATCTTTTTCTAGCTTATAAATAAGTTCTGGCCTTAAGCCCTTTATTAAAATTGCTTATTCTTGTTTAAACTTTAGCTTTTTCAAAAAGAAAATTTTTTTTAAAAATGTTTTATAAAAAGGACAGTCACAAGACTCGAACCTGTGACCTCCACCTCAACACACACACACAACTTAACCATCCACCCTTGGGACTTTTTTAGTAATATGTTGGTTTCTTTATTTACTTATACTTGCTTAGTTCTAGCTTATTCAGCTTATTGAGTTTTAACAACTTATTGGTAGTAGCTTATTGATTGGTTTTTCTTTGTAAAACTCAGGAATAGGATCTAGTATTTTTAGAAATTTTCTTAAAATTTTAGGATTAAGTTTAATATTTTTAGTTTAATTTTTAGTCTCGGTTAGTTATAAAAATAGTTTTAATTAGTTTAAAAAATATATAAAAATAATTTCTGCTATTAAATATTAGTTTTATGCATTTTAGTTTAAGAAATTTGCATCTTTGAGTTTTAAGTGTTTTATTTTGTCATATTTGGTTAATTAGTTTATATCTAATTAGTTAATTTTAGTTATTAATTGTTTTAAATGTTTTTTATATTTTAAATTGCCTTTTTTTTTCCTAGAGTACGTGCCTTTATTTTCTTCCCTTTGCGTTATAAGATTTAGAAACCAAAAAACAAAATATCGAACATATAAGCACCCGATCACGAACCGAAACAAGATTTTCAATATTCACGCTTCGTTAGGAAAACGACTCGGGAACGATTTGAACTTTATTCTTTTCTAAGGATAATTTTCTCATCAATACTTTTCGGAAATATATTTCATTTGTGATTAACTTATTACTATTTCCGTAGGAGTAATTTGCCTATTTACTTATAATATATATACACTATAAATACGTGAGAATCCATTTTTGGCGGCGTTGCCGGGAAAGTGTGAAATGATTATCGCGTTGAAGTTTAAAGATTAGTGCATTGAAGACCCTTCCCCGTGAAGTTATCGTTTTTTTGTGAATATATATTTTACATTTCTTTATTATTTTCATTTTCTTTTATATAAAACTAAAAAATACAAGAATATTTTATTTTTTTCTCGATTTATTTTTTATTATAAAATTAAAGAAAAATTAAAACACCAATAATACTTTTCCTAAAGTATTTAAAATACCAAAAAAAATAAAAAAAACAACAACAAAAGAAACCGTGTTGTCAATTGTTAAATCGGCTCACCTTTAGATTAACAAACTATAAGAGAGGTATAAGGAGGGTTGATCCTACGAACTTCGCCCCGAAAGGAGAAGGTTTTTAAAACGCTTCGCGCTTACCCGCTCCTCCGCTTCTTTGTGCGTTTTCTAGAGAGCTACCGTGCACCTTTGATAATCGGTTCCAAAAATATTTTTATTATTTTCTACTTATTATTATATAAAATTTCAAAAATATTTTCTTCTAAAACTTCATTCATTTAATTCAATCTTTTCTAACCTCCTATTTGTTTAATTCTTATGTCTTTATTCAACCAACGTTGTTGCGTAAGGTGTGGAGGTCCATTAGATATGAAAATTCAGGAGCAGCTTCGAGAAATGAAAATTATGATGCATGAGATTCAGCAGATAAAATTGATAAATATGTTTAAAGATTGTCAACCTAAAATTGATCAAGATACTTATACTCCCGAGCCTTTGACGCAACGTTCTAACGTTATTTGTTATGATGACGATGATGACAAGGAGAGTACTTCTCAACTTCCTCCGTCTATTGCAATCACGACTTCCCTTCCCGTTTGACCAACTGTGGAGCCTGAGGACTCTCTCATCATGGGGGATGAGAATCTTAGCACTATTCCTGAAAAGGAATCGGACGAAGTAATAAAATCTAGTGTTGAGGACCTTGTCCCAATCCCAAGTAAGTCCGAGGATACATCCGACAATGACAGTGAGTGTGATTTGCCTTTTTGTGATGATTCTCCCCCTCTTGACGTTTTAGGGGGGAATTTTGTGACTTTCTCTAACCCTCTCTCTGATTCTAATGATGATTTTACCTCTAGTAATGACGAGTCACTTCTTGAGGAGGACGTTTAGAAGGAAAATTTTAAAACTTATTTAAACCTTCTTTTTGAATTTGATGAAGAGCACATCTTTAGTTACATAAATCCTCTTTATAATGAGGTGTTAGAGGACATCGATCGCGAGAACTCTCTCCTTGCTATTAATGAGCCGTTTTTGCTTGACACACCACCTCCCGGTTCTAATCTCGTCAGCTTAGAGAGAGGAGATTTTGACCCTTCCCTTCCCTTGATTCGGTCAGGAGTGATGATTAGGGTGCGATATACCTTCTTTAGACTTATGAGAGATGATTGTTTAACACCAGGAGGTGGTGAGATCGATGCTGATATTCCTTCGGATTTTGAGGACGATTATTATAACTCAGAGAGAGACATAATATATCTTGAGAGTTTGCTTATTAATGACACTATCCCTAATCTCCCCCTTGAGGTATTTTTAGATCATGACCCAAAAAGCTTAAATGATGAACCTAATATTGATGATTTAAAGATTAAGGAAAATGTGAGGTTTACCTTTGAGGATCGCCATTATCTTTCCCTCACGTTTGTTATCAAAATCTTTCTTCCTTTTCTTACCTATCTTGTGAATTCTCCTCTTTTTCTCTCCTCCGGGAGTAAGGACACCATTTTTGACCCCGACATATTCGCTTATAGTTTCTATTCCTTAGAGCCGATGGCATCTCATCGGAATGGAACTTTCATGCGCTTCAATGTTTATCCAAACATCTTAAATGAAAGTCCGATGGATATTTTCTCTTCCAACTGCTTCAACCCCATGGACCACTAAATTCGGGGTCGAGTCAGGATCGTGACTCGGTTAACAAAAACAAGCGCTTCTTGGGAGGCAACCCGTGTTTCTATCTTCTTTTTCTATTTTCTAATAAGTGTGACGTGAGGAGGCTCGCCTCTTTCTTTCACGTGTTTCATGGCTTGTCTTTTTTGTTCAGGATTACCCAGATTATGAAGACTCTCGTGCTTGTGGTTTTGTCCATCGTTCACTCGAGCTTCAATCCTTAGCATGCTTATATATGGGAATTTGATATCCTAGATCTTATTGACTAACATTTATCTATTAGCATAATTAATAAACGGCTTTAGATTTACGTAGAGACCCCTTTATATTAGGATTGTGCATTGATTTTAGTATGGCACCCCACATTGAGGACAATGTTTAGTTCTAGTATGGGGGAGGTATATATCGATTTGATCTTACTTGCATTTGCTTTGTCTTCACGTAACCCCGTTTTGCCACCAACAAAAATATGTGATTTTATGCCAAAATTAAAAAAATCTCAAAAATAGAATAAGTGTTTTGACACAAATGTTTGACTTTCCGATGGTGAGAACAAGAATAAATTTTGACTTGATCGAGCATGTTGCGCTTTAGCTTGCCCCTTAACCTATATAAATTAATACTTTTGCTAGTCTTTATACAAGAAGCTTTAAAACGCGAATTCTAGTTTGAAAAAACCAAGAGTTTGTAAGTTTCCATAATAGACTTTAAATATTCAAAGCTTGATTTTATTAGACTAAGCATTCGCGGATCTTTTTATTAAAGATTTTAAATTTGCGAAGAACGAAAAATGATAGAGTTAAATATAAGTTAGATGCTAGGCAAGGATTAGTTGGATATCTTAAGAGCTCATAAGTGTAATTTGTGGCTTTTCCTCCCCGAAGCTTCTAACCGGACTAATAATACGTGCTCTTTTTGGAAATTAGACAAGTTAGTGGTTTTATCACCCTTAAAAGTCCGCTTAAAATCAACATTTTTAGACTTTTAAAAGCTAAAAAAATTAGTCTTAGTTCAAATTTATACTTAAATTTTTTTTAAAGAATTTTTTTTTCTATATATCGTGGTAATAAAATCTAAAAAATAAAAAATAAAAAAATATATATATATATATATGATAAATATATATAATAATACCTTGTCAGATTATTGGATCATGGTCGGTTCGTGCCCGATGTGACAGTCTTCATATAAGGCAAGGACCGAAGCCGAAATAAGACAACTGGATCATGGTTGGTTCGCGCCCGATGTGACTGTTCGTTTAAAGGGTGGAGGTTATAAGTATAATAATATTAATGTTAAGTATAATGTATATGATTGAATAAATATAGGGAAAATCTCTTTTTCTAAAATTTAAATATGCTTTTGAATTAAGACTATTTCGCTTTAAGTTGTGGTCTTTCTAAATGAAGTGTTAGTTTAACGGGAAGCCTGAGAGTTTTTGATACCGAAGGTCCGTGAGTTCCGATACTATTCTCTGTGAGATGTCAAAAGCCTGGTTACCTAAGCCGGTCTCGGCTAGGATGTGCCGAGAAGAAAGTCGCTACATGAAATGATCTCGCCTTCAAAATCATAATTCTTAGGGGGAACGTTATGCTTTTTATCAAATTTAGAAGGATTACAAATTTCTTAAAATGTCGATTGGACGGTCGAAATTCGATTTGAGAACATACACACTTATAGATATTGATCCATCGAGAGATAAAAGTTAGTCTAGGCTTACACAATTTGCATTTATCAGTAGTGTCAGCATCTTAACTTGTGTTTAACAATGATTTCGTTTCTAAGCTTGGTTTGGGGCGGGTGAAAAATCGAGGACGATGAATTTATCCTTATGGACACTATTTATAGGTGCTTCTTGTTCCTTGATCCTAAAAGTTATAATTTAATAAAGAAAGTCAAACATGTTGTCATTTGTAGTGTGTATATATATATGTATATATATATATATATATATATTTATATATATTATATATTTATATTTATTATATCATATATATTTATAAAAAGACAATGGTAAAACGGGGCGTTTTACAACCAAGTGATTTCTTATCCCCTTAAGATGAACACTTAGCTATTGTTTGAGGTAATTAGTTAGGGGCTTGAAATATTTGTTTTTAATAGCCTGTATTTATATCATTGCGTGAGGACACGACAATAGCGTAGTATGGGAGATTTTGATATGTGTTTAATCACGTATCATTTTTCTTTATAAAAACGAGCTTAAATGGGCAAAAACATAATGAAAAATACATTGTATACGTCTGTTTTGTTAATTGTGTTGTGCAGGTGACGGATATTCACAAAAAGACAAAAAACAAAGCCAAAAAGGACAAAACCGAGCACGGTATTGGAAGAGCGAGAGAAAATGAAGCCGAGGACGTTGTTATTTCTATGGGCCAACCCGGACCCATTTATTGGGTCGGGTTCGATTTACTAAGACCATGAAAAAGTTTATATAAGCTTAATATTCCAAACCGGTCCAGCCCAAAAGAAATAAACCAAGCCCAAAACCTGGATCCAAGTCAACATATATTACACGGTCAAAATTACGGTACCTCCTTCTTCTTTGTTTTTACAACTAGTACGAGTAACAAGGATTAATCCACCCTCCACACACGAATCCCTTCTAGAAGGTCTATATGGCACACCTCTGACATCATACCCTGACACGCTGGCGATCCCAAGGTGTCCCATTGGTTAAATGGATATGGAAGCTGATCTAAGGGCTAAAAGGACAGGATTAGAGTTTGGTATCAATCAAGGGTGAAGATTAAAGCTTAAGGACGCTCCTTTTCTTCTAGAGCCTTCTCTCTTCAGCTATAAATAGAGGAAGAATTCACACAGATAGGGCATCTAGTTGTAGTTAGTTTTTTAGCTTAAATTTAGTGCTTATTGTATTTTTCTGTATGTAATTTCGTTTTAAAGGCTTGTAAACTCTTTATCATTAATAAAAGTTCAGTTTCCCTTTTAAATTTCTGTTGAATTAATGTTTTACTTTTATGAAAACTTAGTTTAAAATGTGTTTGGATATTACTTAATAAGTTCAATAAGTTCTAATTACCTAAATTACCTTACAAAGCCATTTTGAGCTTAATATGGATGATAAGCCAATCAGGAAAGGGATTATAGGACTTTACCAGTTTATTTTATAAGCTGGAGCTTGTAGATTGAGCTCTTAGAGCAGTATAAGTCCTTGTTTTGAGCAAAGGACAAGGTATCATCATTTTTACTTTTTTTAGCTTAATTTCCTTAGTAGCTTATTAAATTGCTTATTATGTGCCTATTATTGTTTAAACATGCTTAATCTGTCTTATAGTAGCTTAATACATCTAGTTTATATCATTAGAAGTAGCTTAATTTGAGTTTTATAAAAATCTGTCCATTTAGAGTTAAAACTGCTTAAATAGAAGTTAATGATGCTTATAGATTTAGCTTATAATATAGTGCTTATTTCTATGAGATTTTTGCTTATTTGTCCTTATAATTCATAATTCTAAATCTGTTTTCATAATTCAAGGTTAATTTAGGTCTAAGATAACTTATATTTAGATCATAAAGTTTTAAAGGGGTGTTTGGTTTAAGCTGTGGTAACATAGTAAATTGAGTGCAGCCAGTTTTTAGTGGTCAATTAAGTTTTCATAAGATTTAAATAAGTTTTAAAACAAGTTTTCATAAGCTAGGAATAAGTATTGTTTAGGTTAGTAGTGTGTTTTATTATAACTCAAGTCTGCTAGTCTAAAGGTTTCTCAAACTGCTTATTTGATGAACTTTTTAAAAGTCTACTAGAGGTATGGTTTTTATGCTCCAAATTGGTTTCAATTGCATCAATATCCTTCTGTTTTGAGTCATTTGTTTTTGGAATAGCCTTTTAAACATTTTAGGCTAGAATCAGTAAAGTGTTATCAGTTTGTTGGATTGTTCTTAAAAGTTAGATAATGCAGATCATTTGTGGTTAGCATCTAGCTGATCTTAGATTAATTGTTGTTAAATTAAGCTCATCAAAGTCTGTTTTCAATCTGTTTCAAGTTTTTATTTTGTCAAAACAGTTTTTGAGTCTTAAAACTTAGCTGCAAGTAATCATTTTATCTCAAAAAGTCCAAAAACAAGTATAAGTAAACTGTCATTTGCACCTCGTCTTTTCTAGCTTATTTCTTTGACTAATTTGCTTAATTCTAGCTTAATTGTGTCATTAGAGTCTAGTCCTTTAACTGTTTTCACCTTTTAGCTTATTCTTAGTGCTTATTAGTTCTAAATCTTAGCTTAAAGATTTTGGTAAAATCTTTTAAATCCTCTTTTTAAGTAAACTGTCTTAATGCCTTTTGATGCTTTTTAGCTTATTGTGTTTGCTTATTTCTAGTCTTAAGTGCTTATTGAGTCTAGGTTTAGGTCTGTTTCTAGCTTATTGGTCTTCAGTTAGCTTATTGGCCTTCTTAGTGCTTATTAAGTCCAATTTACTTTACTAAATCAAATAGTCTTAACTTGCCAAACTGTTATTTTTGATAATCCTTTTTCTAGCTTTTAAATAAGTTTTGTCCTTAAGCCCTTTATTAAAGTTGCTTATTCTTGCTTAAACTTTAGATTTTTCAAAAAGAAAAAAAAAATGTTTTATAAAAAAGGACAGTCACAGGACTCGAACGTGTGACCTCCCCCTCAACACATACACGACTTAACAATCTGCCATTGGGTCTTTTTCATTCATATGTTTGTTCCATTTATTACTTATACTAGTTTAGTTCCCAGCTTATTTGGCTTATCGAATGTTCACAACTTATTGGTAGTAGCTTATTGATCCATTTTTCTTTGTAAACCTCATAAATCGGTTCTAGAATTTTTAGAAATTTTCTTAAAATTTTAGGATTAAGTTTAATATTTTTAGTTTAATTTTTAGTCTCAGTTACTTATAAAAATTGTTTTAATTAGTTTTTAAAAAAATCTGCTATTAAATATTAGTTTTATGCATTTTAGTTTAAGAAATTTGCATCTTTGAGTTTTAAGAGTTTTATTTTGTCATTTTTGGTTAATTAGTTTATATCTAATTAGTTAATTTTAGTTATTAATTGTTTTAAATGTTTTTTGAATTTTAAATTGCCTTTATTCCTAGATTAGCGTGCCTTTATTTGCTTCCCCTTTGCGTTATTAGATTTAGAAACCAAAAACCAAAATATCGAACATTCAAGGACTCGATCACGAACCAAAACAAGATTCTCAATATTCACGCTTCGTTGGGAAAACGACTCGGGAACGATTAGAACTTCATCATTTCCTAAGGGTAATTTTCTCATCAATACTTTCCGAAAATATACTTTATTTGTGATTAGCTTATTACTCTTCCCAAAGAGTAATTTGCCTATTTACTTATACTATATTTATACTATAATGCGTAATCAATTTTACACAGACAAGTGACGATATCTACCACTTTATACAAAACATTACATCGTTGATTTATAACCACGTATCAACGAATAATCGATCATTCAAATAATTCCTTAGGTTTAAGCTTTTACGAACCGACTATCTTCAAACTTTCCTTATCTTTTTTGTTGTGATTTTTCTAATTTTTTCAAAACAATGCATAACTACGAATCTCGGTGTAATTTCACTATCTTCACGATCATAATAACTCCGGATAATTTCCTCCATGATTCTTCATTCTTCGGACGTACCAATAATTGTGATGGTAGTAAAAATACATGAGTTTTGACTACTTTTTACATTCTCATTGCAATATGCAAATTTCCCAGCCATACCAGAGATAGAAAATGACATAAGACATAGGAAATACATACTTTACACTTTAAGCAACTAGCAAATAATAAATGGACTTAATTTAACAGGGTAGGCTAAGGTGTAAAGGGTGCTATGATATACAAGAATTGAGTGGTGTTTTTCCTAAAGGTTTGGATCTACAGGTTTTTATAGGGGTGTCTTTCTCTTAAATGAGGAGGTAAATTAAGGGTTTTCTCTAGGGGTTAACCTAACCAGTGTAGTTAGTTATTAAAACAACATATAAAGCTTTTTGGGTGTAATCCTAAAAAATTATTTACCATTTTAAGCAAGTGATCTCCATCTAAATCAATACGACTTCATTATTGCGGTCTCGATTGCTTTATTTCCAAGTTCCAAGTTCCTAAAGTCTACAACTTACAACCGGCACAACCATATTTTTGTTAGAATTTTGGTAAAAATTTGGAATAGGATTAGGCTAAATACACTCATATATATTTTTACTTGGGTTTATTGTGTGTAGGATTTTATCTAGTAATTTCAGAAAAAGCTATGCTTGATTTTTTTTTTAAATAAAAAAATTTGAGCCATACTTTAAGCATTTCAATGTGAAAATGAGGACAAGTAACGTTCTATGTTCCTATATCCCTACTTAAATTTTACAAACGGCTGCGTTGTATAGATAAAACATTAAAAACGGGAAATTAAAAAAATTAGAACGAGAAACTCCTCTGATGTTTTGCTCGGTAGATTCTCCAAGTTGAGTTTATGAGCAAGAATGTGTGTTGTAAATGTGTCTCAATTCCAGCATGACTACAACATACACATAGGACTCTAGATGATCGATACTTCACCAACTTTGTCGATTTCTTTTCCAGCGAGGTCATGTGAAAAATATAGGAAAAATATGCAAAATCCTATCTCGGGTATCCTACGGTTAATAAATAATTAAAACAATAAATTGTACAGGGGACCAATACGCCGTATCCGTAAACTGGAATACGCCGTATAGAGAAACCTATAAAAAGTATCAATATGAGTCAGTCTGCTGAATATGCCGTATCATGTGCATGAATACGTCGTATAGACAGAACTGACAATAAAGTTTTAAATGCAGAAATATAAAGGATTGATAACGTCCAGACAATCAATATGCCGTATGGTATGGAGCGGATACGCCGTATTGATGTCTGGGAAGACAAACTCGATAAAAATAAATAACAATCCGGGTTGTCTCCCGGGAAGCACTTTTCTTTCAGCTAGTATTTAAGTTAGACTTTTTCTTCAGCCTCTTTCACACTATTCAACACTTTCCTTTTCTGCTTTCATTCATGTAATAGATATGGTGCTTGAGTCCGTAATCATTCGACAAGCTAATTTGCTGAACTTACTGCCAGGCTTGATTCTATCATGCACAAACAAATTAAAACATCACATCATAATATATATACATCAAACGATAAGTTGTCCAGATGCATCATGATACGAATAATATAAATGTACAAAAGATAGACATCAAAAAGTAATGGATAGAGAAGTCAAGGGTATGGCTGCTGAGGTGCTAAGGTGCTGGCGTCATCCTTCCTACGCCTGGTACGTCTTACATACAAAATATGATAATATGAATAACTCGTGTACCTGACCCCGGCCCGGTCCATCATCTGTGAGAGTCTAGTGACCGTCCATGTAGTGAATCGAGAGAAATCATGGGTCATACTGTCCAACACCTCTCTCTTCTTTCCTAGTGCTCCTCGCAAGCCATGGACGTCCTCCTCTAACCTACCTAACCTCTAAGTCATTGTCTTGGCTGGTACGACCACATGTGGTGGTGGCTGTGGTGCCTGCACAGGTGCAGGAACAGCCCGAGCACCCTCATCGACTACAAAAGCATACTCAGCGGCCTTAGGGACACCAGCCGCAGCAACCTGCTACTTCTTTGGTCTCGGGGCTACCCAAGCCCAAGTGTCGTCAAGCTCCTCACAAATTTGCAGCCTCACCAGCTCAGCCATATCAATCATGGGGAGGTCTCGGACAATCACCGTCACTCCCTAGAGTCTCTCCTCAGTAAGCAGCCCAAAATGCTCAGCCATACGAGCAACAAACTGACCCCTAGATATCATCGCCTCGCGCTTCCTCCCCGAAGCGAACAACCGTAAGTACCTAGCCAAAAGATCAGGGATGTTGACTGAACTAACATCCATCCCCCTCAGATAAAACAAATCAGTCACGGTCACCTTCTCCGGTGCCTGACTCCTCCCAGCAATACTGCACGCAATCAGCCTGTGGCACAGCCTAAGCATCGGATCCTTGATCAAAGTATAAGACGGAGTTATGCCAAGGAAATCTCACACAGATGGGATCCCAACCCAATAAGCACTCAGATCCCCCTTGTCAGGGACCTGCCTCGCACTGTCGGCCCAATATGCGCCGAATCCAGCGGACTCCATCTTCTCCGTAGTATGTAACCCCAACCCAAAATAAACTGCCTTTGGCTCATGTGGCGTCTCACTCCTCCTAACTGAAACTGTAACGCCCCAGCGGTATCAAGATCAAGCACCGCCTCTCCAAACCTAAACGTACTAAAAAAACTCCAAAATAAGCTTGTGTACCAACGGACCTCTAATATCAAATAGCCTCCTCCAAGTCTGGCGAGTGAATACACTCTGTCCCTGGGAATCCCTGTGCTCCATCAGCATCCTGCCACTCAAACCCTCAGCCACCAGATCTGTCAATCCCCCAAAATCAAAAACTTGAACCCTGTGTATTTCTTTACCGTAAATCCTACACAATCTTTCCTCAAAATATGTGATATCGACATTTGTATACCCCAAACCCTCAAATCTAAGATATTGATGTCTCTGATCTCTAGGTGGAAGAGCCATATCGTGTAATCACAACTAAGAAGAGAGTGAAAACAATGATCTCCAAGGATTATTTTGATCGCGGTTATTTTTTTGTGCAAAAGGTGTGTGTGAAACAGATTCGGCATGTCAGTTGGGTTTTTATACCCAAACTCGATACGCCGTATAGACGTTCGTTCAATACGGTGTATTAAACGAAATTGTTGACTTAGTCAACTCAAGTTAAAAACAGCGGATACGGCGTATAGGTGTTTACCTAATACGTCGTATCCGTTCTTGGAGACCAATTTTCCCTAATTTTAACAAAGTAAAGAAAACGTACCTTGGCCTCCGCAACTTCCTCGTTTAAACACCATCCTTATAAAATCGCTTGGGGTCGAACGGGATGCCAATCGGCACATATAAATTCTTAATGAGATTTAACGACATCCAGTTGTTAAGATAATTCCAAATCACGATATTAAACTTGAATTCCATGATAAAACTTCTTTCATTGAAGAATTTTCTAATTCTATCGTGACTTGTTCCCAGAAGCTTATTTGACACATGTGTATCGTTGTTTAATACATTACCCTCCAAAGACTGTATTATATCAATTTTGTTATCATCATTGTCCTTATCCGACTTTAGATCGTCAGGATAAATTATGTTGAAAGGGAATATGTCATTAAAGTATTAAATTATTTTGTTTCTCTTCATCATATTTGGTCAATGATGTTTCATTTTTTAAATCAAACTCATCGATATGTTGAGGGCTTATAGTGGGTTCAGTTAAGCAATCTGATTTAGACGTTAAAGCATCATTGTAAACAATGGCTATAAATTCATTCTCAAAATCTTTAAGGTAGTCTAAATTATCAAAATAACTGACCGTAGGTTCGGGTGACGAAAACAAAGGCATATTGACTTTATCATTATCATTTTTCGAATCCTTTTTCAAATCATCGACGGAAATTATTTTATAAGAAAATGAATTATTGTCAAAAATTACCGTGTAGTCTTCATCGTCGGATTCGTCAAACGATATTCTAAAGTCAATTTCATTGTCGTTAAGAGGACTTACCGTGGGTTCACACTAGAGTGTTGTCTGAGATGTAAACGTGTCATCAAAGACTATAGCTGGGAATTCGGTTTCAACAGATCTGAGGTTGTGAACTCCATCGTCATCCTAGATTCTACCATATGTAGCAGTTTCCCAGTTATATACCTTACCATTCCTACGAGCATTTTCTTTCTTAAGCCTGATATATTCTTCCAAAGTAATGTTGGGGTCGTCCATATTTACCTGTGATAATCTTGCTAGGAAAGAAAGCTGTCAAATAGCTTAATACGTCGTGTTCAGTAAACTGAATATGTCGTATTATACAAACGCAATATGCAAACAAGCAATAACACAAAATTTTAAACTAATCTAAATTATACTAATCATATGGGTTAGATTTAATCTAATGCTAATAACCAAAATATCAAATAAAAATTCAAGATTAAAATTTCACTCCCCGGCAACGGCACCAAAAACTTGATCAAAACTATTGTGTCCGGTAGGATTTTTATTTTAGAGGTATTCAAAGTTTTAATAGTTATAGTTTTGCCGACTTTACCTAAACAACACTTTTTAATGGACATGACCCGATCAGATGGAGTTTCGTGGTAAGTAGGTGTCGATCACTAAGAGCGAGAACTAATCTTTTATTTTATCAATATTTTGGTTAACTAAACTAAGTTAATTTAAACTATGTTAATTCTATTCTTTGTTAAACCTATGTTAATCCTAATTCTAATGGATAAAGAGGGGGTTTTCAGCCTGAGAGACTGGCACAGGTTTGTGGTAACTTAGATCAATTTAAGACACAATAACACACGCAAGCAGACAGACAAAAGATAGAAGAGCGGTCTAGCCAAATATAAGAAAACTGTATTAACCATGATTAATCCAATTAAAACGTTGGTTTGTTTATTAAGTGCAATGAATACTTATCTCGAGGCGGCATATCATTCTTAAGACTTAGGCGTTACTTCTTCCTAAGACCTAGACACGTAGAATTCTGTCACAATTAAATGTATCCGCATAAAGCATCCTATTTGCTGATTATAATCTATCTTAGGGGTTAAAGCAATGGTGATCTTGTTAAAAGCTAGCTCATAGAGACTTACCCATTTATTGCTTAATGACAATTTATATACTAGTAGTCCACTGGCCAAGTCTTTACCAATTGATTAAGAACGTACTCGTTGATCCTAAGGGTCAACTGCCGGTTCAACTAAGCTCACTAATCTAAAGGCCAAGATAGGTCATTATTTGTGATCCTATTGGTCTGAATATATAAATCACTATATAAAGAGCCATCTCGGCATCTAGCTAACTTGGTCCATATCACTAGATTCAGTTGAATGATAGGTCGCATACAAAGGCACGTAAAAAAGTATAAATTGATAAACATAAACAAGCAATCAATGATTAATTAATTATTCGAGATAAACAAACCAAACATTCAAATCTTCAAACGTCATAATCAATACAAGAGTAATAATCCAACCAAGAATGATACCAAAAATTAAACGATTACTAGAGTATAGGAGATTACAAAGTGTTTCCTATAGAATGAGTAGCTTTGCTTGACCTCTTATGCTCTTCTTGTCTTCTGAAAATCGACTTTTGTGGTTAAGGTATCGAAAATATGATCAAGCACACTGAAAAACAGTTTTTTGGTTTCTATTTATAAGGTCTGGAATTTGGTCGATACGTCGTATCGAAAGTCTTGGATATGGCGTATCGGGGGTTTCTTGGAGTAAGGACCACGTTCGATATCTTCCAGAATATTATTACTTTAAATTGAATACGGCGTATTGAGCTCTGCTGGATATGGCGTGTTGATCTTTATTCCTTCGTGGTCTTTTTTGAAGTGTAGACACAGATACACCGTATCTTCCTTGATAGATACAGCGTATAGGATGTCATAGTCAGTATCTTCAAATGTCTTCGTTTAAGCTCCAGAATCCGTGCGTTTTTGCTAATCTTCACCAAATACTCCATAATTACTGTAATTCTCAAATACAAATGATTAAGTAATAATTTTTGCAATAATTATACAAAAAAGGTTATTTACATGGGATAAATGATGCTATAAAAGTAACGTTATTTGATGTCATCAGTGTACATATATTGTGGGGTACATTTGTATAAAAGTTTGATAATTTTATATGTTTGATTAGGTGGTAACCAGTAACCACTATGCCTTTAAAGAGGGTGATAAGATAGTGTGTTGAAAATGTGATGTGATACTAGAATGAAGACGGTGGTCGGGTCACCATTACACCGCTGTCCATTTATAGCAATTGTGTACTAGCTGGTACATTCATTTCTAAATAAATTCATATGTAAGTACACCAATGGCTATAAGTGCATATCGTCACTCGATCCATGTGAACACACATGGATACGGGTACATGCAAAGGTAACACAGACCATTTAGAATAGTCGCCTTGTGTTTATGGTTTTTGGGCACCTTCACTCTTTCAAAGATATACTACATGTTAGTACTAAATTTCTTAAAAGGTTTAGGTCAGCTAAATAATTCTGATTTATTGCACTTTTTTTAATGACGGTTGAACTTGCCTATTACACTCCTTTTTGTTCGACGCATCTTCATAGCTACTTGAGAGAACTTTGTCGTCTGCGCGACAGAGTTGTGTAGAGAGAGGAATAATTTTGTGTATGTGAGTGTATTGTGAAGAATATCTATGTATAAATTGACGCAGAGTTAACGATGATGAAACTGATCGTAACGCTCTCTTACTACGGGTGGTGTAAAGAACAAAATGTGTTTATTGCAAAATTAAAAACTCGTCTCCTATAAGTCTATCAAAAATTATATAGTTATAAACTCTTTACAGGCTACCGAAACCTACTAGCAATTGTTAGATTGAAAGTAAAATACATTTATTCCATCAAATTTAATGACATGTTCTTTCTAGATATCTCCAAGACATGTGGTTGTTGGAAGAGTTATGTGCATGTCTCAATTAAGCTTTATAACATTTGGAATTTTCGATACCAAAGAAAAACTATGAAATTATTTTAAAATGTTCATAGCCTATGAATTGAGCTGGAACTTATAGCTCAGGTCGACGAAGGGTCGAGGGCCCATCAGTATTTACCTCTTTATTTTTTTAAAGTCCAAACTCAACCATTTTGATGAGTGTCCTTTGTTTTAATAAGGAAAATTCATAAAAAGGACCGGTCGCCTAATCACACACATCACTTTTTACCCACCTCATTTTTTCAAAAGTCCAAAAGATACCGGACACTTGTCAAAATATGATTGAGTTGTAGAGTTGTCCAGTTGTCCTGATATATAATGGACTTTTGAAAAATAAAAAGGCAAAGAGTGATGTGCCATTGGCCTACTAACTCTTTTAGAGAATTTTCAAGAATTACTTAAACCGGTTAATGGGTGACTTTTTATTTACATTACACTAGTATGGTATTAATTATCCAATCACAAATCAAGTAGTGGTTACGAATTCTTAGTGATTATTTTATAATCATAACGATTAATGTGTTGTTATTTAATGAAAACTAACTATTAAACCATACACTTAAGTAAGAACGGTATTTCAAAATAACGTATTCTGGTTTTTCTATGTATTTTAAATCATAATGTTTTGCGTGGTGACGTTTAGATTCTTTAACAAATACGATTTAAATTAAAAGATTAATTTCATATATCATCCTATTTTGAACAATAATTTCATATATACCCAAAGTGCAACCAATGAATGCATAATATACAATGTTTTTAAAGCATGTTTTGGTATATATGAAATTTTCATTTTAAATGAGGGTAGATATGAAATTGCCATCTTTCTCATGTATCGAACCAATGGGCCGGTGAGGTTGTGATGATGGGAGATTTTAACGAAGTTAGATACAA
>BQNB010077489.1:0-30827 GCA_026074375.1 Tanacetum coccineum | reverse complement strand
CTTTGGGATACGACCCGGTAATCACTTACCGGTTAATATATGTATTATATTATATATATTTTGAAGAATTTCCTTTTTACCTTTGTCCTTAAGGGTAAATTGGTAATTTTCCATATTATTATATATTATATTTTTACGCGTGTTAGATTCTACGAATCAAGCATCATACAAAATCTTCTTCCAATCATTCGCTTTAGATTCCAAATCAAATAAATCATCATTCTCTTCGAGAGGCGGTTCATCGGTGAACCCCTCGAGAATGGAAACAATGCTCATCTTAGGAGTAGACGGATCACGGCAAAGTAGAAACTCAATCTCATCAACGTCGCCACTCTCGATGTTCTCTAACACCTCATCAAAAAGAGGATCTACGTCACTAGAGATGTATTCGTCATCGAATTTGAAAAGAGGGTTCGAGTAAATTTTAACTTTATCTTCCGGAACGACCTCATCGGATAGTGACTCGTCATCACTAGAGGTACAATCATCATTTGAATCGAAGACAGGGTTAGAGAAAGTCACGAATTTTTCCTCATAAACGTTAGAAGCTAAATCACAATCACTGTCACTCTCGGATGCATCCTTGGACTCACTTGGGATTGGAACAAGGTCCTCAACACTAGACTTTATTACTTAGTCCGATTCCTTTTCAGGAATAGTGCTAAGATGCTCATCCCCTATGATGTGAGAGTCCTCGGGCTCCAAAGTTGGTATAACGGGTGTGATTGCAATAGACGGAGGTATTTGAGAATCAATTTCATTCAAAGGAATAGTACTCTTCTCGTAATCATAGTCATCATCGCCATCATAGCAAAAAGATTTGAAACGTTGCGAAGGATAAGTACTAAGATTAGCCACCTGCTCAAGATCCTGAAGCTCTTACTTTTTATTGATCTCAATACTCATTCCATTGAATTTACCTTTAAGTTCATCAATCATACTTTCACATTCCCTTCTAAAACGAATATCTATTTTCTCATTACGATAATCTTTAATCTGTAAGTCATTACTTAAACTTAACATTTCATTTAAATAATGCTGCTTTAGATCCTCTATATCTTGGATACTCATTTCTTGAAGAGGTGATTGATCGATGCTAGCCGCTTGCTTTTGATGAAGTAACTTTTCACAAAATGATTGCATCATTTGAAGAAGTTCATACATCTTTTGCTGATTAAGGTTCTCTTGAATACTCGGAGGCTGATGATTGATGGAATATTGCGGGGGTTGGTCAAAACCGGAATAGTTAGGCTCAAAATAGTTTTGATTCATCGGTTGACATTGAAAACTTTCATGAGCACCCCCACAGTTTTCACAATTAAGATATTGTTGTGGAAAACTCAGTGAATTTTATGGATAATAATTATCACTAAAGTTTTGATTGTAGCTCGGTTCCTTCTCATAGACAAGCGGGAATCGTGGTGGACAATCATAACCATAGTGAGAATCGTTCTCACATATCTCGTACGAGTATGTCTCGAACTGTGGTCTGAGTGAGGTTATAAGAAAAAACCAATCAGGTGTTTCATTATAAGAATAAAGAATTTGGGTCATAGACAAACTCATTTCGCGACCTACACTGCTATACATACAAAAGCCGAAAGTTTTTTCCACCATTAAACGGACCTCCACACCACGAGCACCAACATGGAATATATCGAAGACATCACCGAAGAATATAAACGGATAAATGAGGGAAAGAAGATAAGAATTAAACGTAATAAGAGGATAAAGAAGAATATTTATAGGTTTTTTTTAAAGATAATAATAATAAAAATAAAAATAAAAAAAATATTTTTGGTATTTTTAATATTTATATAAAAGAAAAATAAAAATAAAAATGAAAATATTTTTTTGGATTTTTTTATAAAGAAAAATATTTAATATATAATATATATATAATAGAATTGAAAGATATTTTTGGATTTTTTTAATATAGATTATTATTAAATAAATACGAAAAAATAGACTTTTCTTTAATCTTTCCGAAGAAAAGGCAGTGCCTAACTTCAAACACCACGTGTATATCGTACACCTCTCCCGACAGAAAGCGGCGTCCAAAAACTGATTCAACCGAAAGACTATTCGATTAATATAATCATATAAGTAATCGCACTCACGTCGGAGAAAAATACTTTAGGAAACAGTCATAGTTTATCCCCGGATGTCGTGTTCGACAGACGAGAGATGAATTTGACATTTCCACAAAAGCTTTTGTTTGAATGCTTGTGATTGCCAAAAAATATATTGTTTTTAATTGATTTATAAAACTAAATAAACTGAAAAAGCAAGCCTACACTAATAAACAAGCAATGATAAAAGGATGAAAGAAAAATATGTTAGTCAATAAAAGATGCATATCTACATAAGTGTGTAGGCCATAAAAAAACTGAAATCAGCCCACTAATATCCGGACAAACAAAGCGATTACTACTGCACAAAGTATGACATGAGAACTATACCCCTGTCCAAAAAACCACACCATCCGCCCAACCAAACGACCCCCGCTAAAAAAATTCGAACCACAATCCCCCTTTCAAAAAAACCAACTCTGTCCGCACAACTAACCCTAAAACCTATCCCCGCAACCACAACCTTCAAAATCCCCTAAACCCTGCACCCACCCCCCACCCCACCCACCAACAATCCCAAACAACCACCCACCACCCATACGAACCAAACTCCCCAACCAACCCTATGCCCCCCACAAAACCAACCCCCTCAACCCCCACCTCACCCACACCACCGCAACCAGAACCAAAACCGCTCGCTCACTCCAAAAACACCTCCTTCCCCCCACGACTTCCAAATCCCCCATCACTCCCCAGCCGCCCCGTCCAATCCTTTGTGTTGACCTTCCCCACCCCTCACGACCGCCCTTTGCTCTCACTCCGCAAACCATCCTCGACCTCTGCCCCTCACCAAGCCCAACCAAACACTCAACGATATCCACCAACACCTCAGCGCCCTGTCCTCCATCTAATCTCTCTATGGTGACTTTACCCACCCGACCCCACCACGTACCATGTCTGCCCCCAGCAGAGCCACCTCCACCAACTCCCACCGCCACTCAACTCCCCATGAACCACCGCACCGCCCAAAAACCAGCTCCTACCTGGCCATAATTCCCCCCTATCACCAACAAAACCCCCAACACGACCTCCCATAAAACCTCCACCACACCCCTTCCATTTCCCCCCATAAAGAATACCCCCGCCCACCTCACGCCCCCCATGTCAAAAACATCTCCCCTCAACTATACCCCAATTGTCAGAAACCCCACCCCTGCTACTTAGTCAACTCACAACGCAAACCACGCAACCCACCGTCACACACAAGTCAAAAATGAATCACATCAAATAACAAGTATCGTTAGTAATTTTTCCGACTGGTATTCCATACAACAAACATTTACCCTACGTTATCTCAAAAACCTCCCGACCTTTATCCCACTCTGCGAAGTGAGGAATTGAAAAACGCTGTTTAAAGTCCGTGTCGCGTGTTTCTGAACTGGTATGAAATGATTTTGTATTTGAGTTCATAAATCCTACTTGTACCTTAAGATAAAAGCAGTAAAAACGAGCAAAGCAATAGAAAACAATTAAACATATAAAGCATTAAACCAAAACGAGTATTTAAAAACGATACAAATAAGCAAGCATAATAAATCAATTTTACACATGCAAACTTCTAAAAATAAATCAATCATATAAAAGAAATATATAATAGTATTTTATTATAATATTACTGATTTTTTTTAAATTAAACAACAAAAACTTTAATCTAAATAAATGACACAAATTAATAATCTCTAATTATTTTTTAAATCCGCACTAATTTCTAAACACTAAATGAGCAAATAAATCGACTACGAAACATGTCAAACGTTAAAACATCAAAAGAAAAAATACGTCTACACAAAGTATGGCAAAAATCTAATAGGCCAAACATAATGTATAATACGATAAAATAAATTCTACTCTAAATAATTGAAAAAGGATAGAAAAAGCGGAACCGAATTGAAGAACCGCAATTAAACCGAATACCTTCCTGTATATTTTAGGCTAAAACAAATAGACAAATTCGGTCAGCTAAATAAACCTTAAGCAACACCGCCTCATGAGTTGACCGGTACCAAAAGTCCACAAAAATACACCAAATGTAACATTACAATCGTAAAAATCATCAAATCAACAATTTGCAATCCACAAAATTGTTTTCTACAAAGCCCAAAGAACTCAGCCCAATCATGTCCACACTTAGCCCAATAACCTAATGTGATCCTAAAGTAAATTACTACCACACGCGAAACAGGGCCCAAAGAGAGATTTTAAGCACTAAACTATAACAATACAAATAATTATGACATAACTCTTCAAAGCAAAATACTAAATTGAATGATTTAACAATCCAATAAACCTACCCACATAGTCCTAAAAACAGCTAAAGTAAAATGAAAACTATAAGCACTATGAATAAAAAATTATTCAACTTAATGAGATCCTAACAACAAAGATGTGATTTAGACCTGGAAAAAAAACTATAACTGAAACAATAAGCCAAAATACAAACTAACACGAAACAAATAAGCACTAGAATCGATATTTAAGCACAAAACACGAATCAAGAAGCTCTCGGAAATCAAATAAGCAAAATTTTATTGAAGTTATAAGCTTGAAAGATTAATTCGAATAATCCTAGAAGGCGATTCACAAACTAGACCAACAAATATTAAACGAAGGAAAACTACTATTTAAGCACTGACTAATAAGCAAACTAGTAACACTAATAATCATAAAAAACATCAACGACGAATCAGATTAAGCTATGAGTTACTAACGACTTAAATCTAAGCTCGATAAAGAAAATAAGCTCACGAAAAGTTGGATCTAGCAATATAAGCTCTCGTTAAACTGAATAAGCTATTTATAATCTTATCTTATCAAGAAATAAGAACTTCTACTCAAACAAAAACGAATTAAGCACAATAATAAGCTAAAATCAAACTTAGCCTAGCTTATTATTTCGAAAAGTGCTTAAAGACAATTGAGAATGAATTGAATGAGCTGGAATAGCTTATAGGAGTCATTTTCTAATCCTTTAAGAGCTTTTGAGAATGATAAGCCACGAAAATAAGCACGAATTATCAGCTTATAGAATAAGCTAAACAAACAAGAGAAACATTGATTTACGAAAAGTAAAGCAAAAACAAGATCTCAATAAGATCAAATAAATTTTTTATTACATTCATATTAATAAGCCTTGGGGACAAGACTGAGTACAATAAGCAGAAAAACTAAAATAAGCAAATACAAAAAATAAATAATGCTAAAATACCTAAACTAAACAAAGAAAAAATAAAATGAAAACACTAACTAAAAATAAGAGGAGGCGAGTATGCATAATAGGGGTAAAGGTGTAAATTTTAGTAACTTTCTCCAAATGATTGGTGATGGTGAGTAGCCAATCATTGCCATAATTTTGAGTTTGCCTCAGGATCGACAGCAAGCATTCAAATAGATCCAGCCGAGTAATTGTACACGTGTAGAAGATAAAATCTGTCAATCTCAGTGCAGTAAATGACTACCGTTGATAATATCTCCATCTACCTCTCTGTATCTCATAAACCAAAATACAATTCAAATTGCATACATCATGGACACGGGTTTAGCAACCATCTTCGTCCCTATAATTGCTTGTTGCTATGTCATGTTGTTTGCATTGGTAATGGTAATTTGAAACCATGTGACTGACCGTCACATACCACTATCTTATAAAATCAATTTTTTTAAATTTGTTATTCTTTGTTAGGTTTAAATATATTGTGCCTGGTCCGACCCATTAAGTGGGTAACGGGCTGGCCCAATAAGATCCGAGGGCACCGTTGGACGCGATTTTTCATCCTCTTTCCATTCCCGTACTCGGTTTTGTCTTCTTTGCCTTTGTTTTTGTTCATTTCTTTAATATTCGTACCTGCACATACACAAACACAAAAACATGAATATTTTTACAATTTAATTATGTTATTTAGTTTTTTGAGTTCGTTTTTCATGTAAAAGGTATGGTCAAAGAAATAGCGAATACCAAATTCTCCCATACTAAAGTATTGCCGTGTCCTCACGCAATGTAATAAATACACGATTAAAACTAAAAATTCCAATCCCCCCAAACTAAACACTTTGAAAAGTAGCAAAGTGCTCATCTAAAGGGATTAAGGAATCAATAGTTAAGAAACGCCCCGCTTTTCCATTTTTCAACATTTTTCTATTTTTTTATGTTTTTTTTTCATAACTTCATCACTTCATAACATTATTATTCAACTTAGGATCATAGAACAAGCAAAATAAATTCATCGTCCCCAATCTTTCACTTTTCCATACTAAGCTTAAAAACAAGATCATTGTCAAATACAAGTCATGATACTAACACTACTCATAAATACTAATTGTGTACTTACTTTTCCTCCCGCAAATCCTAATTTATTGTATCGCAAGATATTACTTAAGATCAAAAACCCGCAGGCCTCTTTAGACCTTGTTTCGATATTTATTAATCCAAAAATAAAGCGGGACGGTTGAAAATAAAGTTTAGCTTCCACCCTTATCCTGAAAAACCGATGAAGTGACCGAAAACATTGAGGTGACCGAAATTTAGATTTTATTAGGCTACTTATTTATTTAACTTAATTTACGTCATATACCCTAAGGCTCTTTAAGACATAAATCAAGTGAGATTTAATTTGCACCATATACCCTAAGGCTCTTTAAGGTACAAACAAATAATTTATTAAACATGATTTAATCATTCACGCCATATACCCTAAGGCTCTTTAAGGCATGAACAATTTAATCACTTACGCCATATACCCTTAGGCTCTTTAAGGCATAAGTAATCTCATGATTTAACTCTACTTACACCATATACCCGAAGGCTCTTTAAGGTGTAAGTAAAGCAATTATTCATATGATATATATATAGTATGCCAAAATTTTGAATCCCGATGTGTACCTATTTTATTGGCATCGTCTTCCAAGTTAGTGGAAAGTCACTAAAAATTAAGTTGAACCGGACAACCTTATTTATTAAACATTATTAATATACAAGTGAAACAAACTAATGGGAGAAAAAGCCACAATTAATACTTATGAGCTTGAAAGAAAACCAATTATTCTACGTTTAATATCATGACTTATAATCGACTCTATCATTTCTCGTTCTTCGCAATTTAAAATCTCTAAAAAGAAACTTGCGAATGCTTAGCCTAGCGAATTAAGATCGGCACTTTAATAAGTCACATAGACTGGCAACAATCTTAATTCTAATAAA
The DNA here is from genome assembly GCA_026074375.1 of Tanacetum coccineum. Classification (NCBI taxonomy): domain Eukaryota; kingdom Viridiplantae; phylum Streptophyta; class Magnoliopsida; order Asterales; family Asteraceae; genus Tanacetum; species Tanacetum coccineum. The sequence continues at coordinate 23,501 of BQNB010077489.1, read as the reverse complement.
TCAAGTTCGGCATAATGGATAAGCCTACATAAGACTAGCAACAAACTCGATTTAAATATGTTAAGGAAAAAGCTAAGGTATAAAACCAGTCGGATCAAAATTTATTTCTCGTTCTCACCTTTATTTGTGTTACAACACTTATTTCATCACTTTATTCCAACATTTATCACTTTTTTTTTCTTTATCATGCACAAAAATTTATTTAAATTTTGCTATTTTCACATAAATCACATATTTTTGGTGGAAAAACGGGTTACGTGAGAACAACGAACGCAAGTATAATCAAATCGATAGACCCCCCCTATACTAAAAATACACATTGTCCTCAATGTGAGATTCCCCCATACTAATTTCAATGCATAATCTTGATATAAAGGGGTCTTTACGCAAATCTAAAGCCGTTTATGAAGTATGCGAATAGATAAACGTTAGTCGATAAGATTTAGGATATCAGATTCCTAATATAAGCATGTGAAGGATTGAAGATCGAGTGGACGATGGAGAAAACCACGAGCACGAGAGTCTTCAAAATCCGGGCAATCCTGGACAAACATCACAAAACACAAAACATGAGAAAGGAAGAGGCGAGCCTCCTCATATCACACTTATTAATAAATAGAAAAAAGAAAAGATAGAAAGATAAGCATGGGTTGCCTCCCACGAAGCGCTTGTTTTTGTGCGAATCTCTAGCTTGACTCACCCCATATCATCGTGATATTAGGTACGACACATGTGGCAGAGCAAACTTCCATCGACATTTAAATGCCAACGACTTAAGAGAAGAAAAATGAAAAGTGGAAATGCCGGGGTCAAAAATGATATCCTCACTCCCGGAGGAGAGAGGAAGAGAAGAATCCCCAGGGTAGATGAGAAACGGGAGAAAAGTCCGAATGACAAATGTGAAGGAATCATCTTCTTCAACATTTTGGGAAAAAACAATCTTACCTCCCCCTGGGTCAAAACATTCATCTTCATTAAGCTCATCAAAATTGTTTATCATGGCCGTATCGGGCTCAATGTCGAAGGTAAAATGCTCATACTCGAGAATAAGATCATTGTTAAGTAAGTCATCAAGAAAAATAATATCCCCTTCCGAGTCAAAATCACTCTCAATACCCGATGGTATCGAGTCTTCCGAAACAAGAAATGTATCAACCTCCTCTATAAGAAAGTCACTATCCACAACGGGAATAGGAGAAGAGGAAGGATATTCGAGCATAAAAGGATTTGAAGGAGTAAGATTCAATGCTTCAATCTTATCAATAAGAAGATTGACATTTAATAATTTCTCACGAAGAATTTCGTCCTTGATTTGAAGAATATCAATATCAATCGCTCCTTCTTCTTCTTCATCAAAATCGTCTTCATCAATTCCCGGTAGAATTGGATCAATGGGATCGAGTTTACCAGCGAACTCCTCGGGAAGAAAATCAATCTGAGGAGATGTGATCGAAATATCTCGACTAAGCAAAGAGTCAATAAGTCTAAATTCGGCATCAAAATGATCATTATCACAAAACGGCACATCACAAATATCGTCAGAAATACCCTTGGACTCACTTGGGATTGGGACAAGGTTCTTAACACTAGACTTTATTACTTCATCCGATTCCGTTTCCAGAATAGTGTTAAGATGCTCGTCCCCCATACTTAGAGAGTTATCAGGCTCCTCGGTTGGTAAGTCGGGTGTGATTGCTTTAGACGATCTCTTTAGATATTCCCTATATTGAATAGTGTATTCTTCATCATCATCGTCAATAATAGGAAAGTTCCAATATGGAGTAAAACTTTGAGCTGCCTGCTCTTCCTGCTCTTTCTGAACTGCCAGATTAGCCGCTTGCTCACGTTCAATACACTTTTCTTCACGTTGTTTCAACATTTCATTAATAGTTCGAGAATCATTAAAAGTTGAAGTAGCAATTCCGGTAAACTCCATGGTTTAATTTTCTTTTCGTCCCAATCTTGAATTAATTTGAGAATTTTTTTTCCTTAGCCAACAATACTCTTATACTCATTTCTTCATGAGGAAAAATATTGCTATTAAAAAGGGTTCGATTATTTTTAATTAGCCTTGCCATATATAGCAACATATCCTTATTCGATCTCTGAGGAAGTTGATGAGTGACGGAAAATTGCGGGGTTTGATCAAAACCGGAATAGTTAGAATTATGCTCAAAGTGGTTTTGATTCATCGGTTGACATTGAAAACTTTCATGAGGACCCCCGTAGTTTTCAAAATTTTGTTGTGAAAAATTCGGTGAAGTTAGTGGAAAATTATTATCGAAGTTTTGATCGAAACACGGGTTCTGATTGTAAACAAACGGAACTTGAGGTGAACAATCGTAACCAAAATGAGCATCGTTTCCACATAACTCACAAATATTCGTCTCGTACTGGGGTTGTGGAGGGTAGTCGGAAAAATTGAGAGAATTCGGATTTGTATCATACTTACAATGAAAACAAATTCCTCCATAACGCATATTTCCACACCTTTCGCAATTACATTGTCGACAAATCGAACCGTCTAAAGGACCTCCACACCCGTAGCAACTAGGTTGGTAATATGAAGACATGTCGAAGAATTAAACAATATAGAGGATAAGAAGAAAGAATTAAACGGATTTGAGGGTAAAGGAGAATATTTTTAGATTTTGAAAATTATTCATAAGAAAAGGAATTAAAATAAGAAAGAAAAATATTTTTGGTAACCGAAAGTTAAACGTGCACGGTAGCTCTCTAAAAATACGTACAAGAAAGCGGAGGAGTTGGTAAGCGCGAGGCGCTATTTAGAATAACCCTTCTCCTTTTGGGTGATGTTCTTAGGATCAAACCCGCCTTAAACTTTCCTTATAGCACGTAATCTAAAGGTGAGCCGTAACAACGATTAACAAACGGTTATTTTTAATATTAAAATAAAAGAAAATAGAAGTGTAAAATATTTTTGTATTTTTATGGTTTTATTAAGAAAATATTCACAAATGAAAAACGATAACTTCACGAGGAAGGGTCTTCAAAACACTAATCTTCGAACGAAACGCGAAAATCATTACACACCTCCCCGGCAGCGGCGAAAAAATTTGATCACGTCCAAACAAACTATATATAATATAATATATAAGGATGTTACGATGTAAACAATTATAGTATAGTAAGTACTTTCCGTCGGATTTAAGAAACAAACTTTTAACCAAAGTTGTCTCAAAAACCTCCCGGGTCGTTTTCCTTCGATGAAGTATGAATTGAGAATCGGTTAGGTTCGTGATCGCGTGTTTTGAATGGTTTAAAAGATTTTGATTTTGATTTCTAACTCTACTAATGAAAACGAATAAAACATGTAAAAACAAGTAAACAAGTAAAGCATTTAAAGCACTTAAGTAATAAAGCACGAAAACGTAAACGGGAATTAATAAAACGCGACATTTAAGCAACTATGACAAATTTAATCCCTACGAATGCAAATTTAATTTTTATAAAACCTAAACGACAAAAGAAAATTTTCAGAAAAAGAATTATATTTTTTTTATTTTTATTTTATTTATTATGAATTAAAAACAAAATTATCCTAAATTAAACATTAAAAATAGCAAACTAAATTCTAAAAATCAGAAAAAATTAGTAAAAATATTTTATGCTATAAAGATCCTAAGAAAATTAAAAACCGGAAACTTGGCTGAACCAATAAGCTGGAAATAAGCCCTTAAGCTCGAATAAGCAAAACTCAAAAGAGACTATAAGTAATTTAATGTGCAAAACATGTTTGAAAAAGTCCCAAGGGCGAGTGGTTAAGAGTGTGTGTTATAAGTGTGCTTGTGTGTGGAGGGGAAGGTCACAGGTTCGAACCTGTGACTTCCTCTTTCTTTTTTTTTATTTTTGAAATCTTTTTAGAAAAACTGAAAGAGCACATGAAAATAAGCAAATTTTATAACTAAGACTTTTTCTGAAAGTTAATAATAAGCACATGATAAGCACTTAAAGATAACAGAAAAGCTTAATTAACACTAAATGGCTTATGAGCTCACTGATTTTGGGATTTAGAACTTAAAAAGCCAATGTAAAAAGCAAACAAACTAAGAGCTAAACCTAATAAGCACAAATAACTAGAAATTAACTAATAAGCTAAGCTAACAAGCTCTTAAAAGCTAAAACCAAACCTAGCTAAAACTGACAGTTTAGGATGAAGAAAAGCTAACTTTAAGCTAATTACTAGACCATATAAGCTTTTGAAATAAGTTGAGGGCTAAAAACAGATAGACTATGACAACCAAAGAGCATATAAAACCAAGAATTAAGCAAATTGGATTAAAAATAAGCTAGAAAAAGGACTTTGAAAATCTAACAGACTCAACTAAAATTGTTGGCTTTTTGGATTCATGACAGATTTAAACTTAACTTTTAAGACTCAATAAGCTAAGAAAAGAATTAAAAGCTAAAAACAGTTATGACCTTAGACCTAATAAGCACTCAAATCTAAAATTCAGCTAAACAAATAGGCTAAACAAGGGGGAAAAATACTTGGCAGACAGAAGCTTACTTATTAAACTTAAACCTAAAGAGTTATTTTGCAGCTTAATTTGAGGGCTCAAAAACTAGATGGGCTAATAAGCTACAAACAGACTAAGTTCTAAACTAAGAAAGCACAAATAAGATGAGAATAAGCCACTAAGTTGGATTAATAAGCCAGAGAAGCTGACAGCAACTACTTTATTATCTAGACCTCAAAGATTTTTTTAAGCTTATTTTTATGACTCAATTTTTATGACTAATCAAGCATAATCCAAGAGCTCAATAAGCTTATAAGCTTAAAATCCAGGTTGTGCCAAACACCCTATTAAAAACTCAAAACTAACTTTTGAGCTGAATTAAATCTAATTAGCACTTAATTCATGAAAACAGTTTTTAAACTAATCTAATTGAAGATCAATAAGCTAAATTAAACCACACTTAATAGAATAAGCTAGACCGACCAACTAAGTAAAGCTAAACTAATAAGAAATCTGCACTATCCTATCTATATTGGACTTTTTAAGCTTAAAGTCTAATTAGCAGCTTAAGATTAAGGCTCAAAAAGCTTAAATGAAAAGCTAAAGAGCTTAAACAGATTAAGCACTAGTCTAATAGATCACCAATAAGCAAAAATTAAGAAAACAAATTTACCAAATAAGCTAGAAAAAAGAGATGAAAAGTGACAGATTATCAACTAATAACTTGAACTGACTACATGATGCTTAAAACTAAATATGTTCTAACCTAAAAATAGCTTAAGAGAAATGCTAATTAATGCTAACTAAATCTTATTAAGCTAAATTAAAGCTCTGAATAAACCAACAAGCTCAAATAAGCAGTTATGCCAAACACCCCTTAAAATCATTTAAACTCAATTTTAGCTTTCAAATTACAGATTCAGAGCTTAAACTCTTATGACCAGATGTTGATAAGATAAATATGAACCTACTGAGCAGATTTAAACAACTAAATAAGCCAGAATAATAAGCTATCTAACTATGCTAATTTTTATAAGTTTTTGACAATTTTAAAACTAAATCATGAAAACTTAGATCTAATCTATCATTAAGCATAAAACATGATCATAACACAATAATAAGATGAGATAAATAGTGTAGAACAACAATAAGCACATTTCAAAAGCAAATAAGCAAATAAGCAATAAGCATTAAGCAATAAGACAGAATTAAAGCTATAAAAGTTTAAAATGAAACTTACTTGATCCCTTGCTTTAAACAGGGATTAGAGGAGCTCAAATAAGCTTAATCTACCAGCTAGCTTATCAAATAAGCTAAGAATAAGCCTATAAGTCCATCTAAATCTGACTTATCTTCCAGATAGTTATTCAACAATTTATGGTAATTTAAAAGTAATTTTGGCTTATTCAGCTAAGCTTTAGAAGGCTTAGCTGAATAAGCAACAGATTAGAAGGTAGAGCTTATATCTAACACATTAAAACCATGATTTCTTTATAATAAAACAGAATTTTATTAAATTCAAAAGAGATTACACTACTTTTAAAAGGAAATTACATGGAGAAAACAATAATAAGCTACTAAACTAAATTAAGCTACTCTTACCCAAGATATCCCTAATCTGTGTGAAACTTCTCCTATTTATAACTGAATGATGAAGCTTCTAGGCTCTCAGGAGTGTCTTGAGCTTTTAATCCCAGCCTTCCATCAATAACCGTTTCTAATCTTCAATCTTGATCGTTGGAATGTGTGCCACATTTTTTAGCCAATCAAATGTCGTGGGATTGCCAGCGTGGCTCCCCTAGGTGTTAGAAGTGTCAGTCTAAAGGCTTCTAGAAGCCTTTGATGCGTGTATATGGATTTGAGTGTACCCTGTGTGGTGAAAGTAAAAATGGAGGGAAAGGGGGGAACAGGATAAATAATGTTTTTCTTATTTTAGGGGCGTTGACCTGCTTTTTGATATTTGACCAAATGTATAAAGAGTTGTTGGGCTCGGGTTTGATTATATGGGCCAGGATAAAAGGGTTAAGATTAGTAAAATGGGCCGGCATAGTAAAATGGGTACGGGTTGGCCCATTAAACTCAAATACGCCTTCAGTTTTTGTTTTTCGCGCTCTTTCCATTCCCGTGTCTAGTTTTGTCTGTTTTTTTGTCTTTATTTTGTCCTTTTCCTGATATCCGGTACCTGCACATACACAAACATAAAAACACACATATACATTGCATTTTTCTATGTTTTTGGTCTTTTTAGGGTCGTTTTTCATGGTAAAAGGTATGTGTAAAATAGCACATACCAAATTCCCCCATACTAAGGTATTGCCGTGTCCTCACGTAATATTATAAATACCACTTTAGAAAACTAAGAATCTTAATCCCCCTTGATTAATTACCTCAAAAAGTAGCTAAGTATTCATTTTAAGGGATTAAAGAAACATTAGCTCTGAAAAGCCCCGTTTTTCCATTTTCAACATTTTCTATTTTTTATGCTTTTTCATAACTTTCCCTACTTCAACACTTCATAACATTATGTTTTCATTATTCTTTGATAATACTTAGAATCATGGAACAAGCTAAGTAAAATTCATCGTCCCCAACTTTCACTTCTCCATACTAAGCTTAAAAATAAGATCATTGTCAAATACAAGTCATGATACTAACACTACTCATAAATACTAATTGTGAAATACTTTTCCTCCCTTATTCCTAAATTTGTATCTTAAGATTTTATTTTTATCATATACTCGAAGGCTCTTTAAGACTTGTTTCGATACTTATTTAATCCAAAAATAAAGCGGGACGGTTGAAGATAAAAATTAGCTTCTATCCCTATCCTTGAAGACCGATGAGGTCCACATCGAGGTGACCAAAATTTAGCTTTTATTAGGGTACTTGACTTGATTCATGTCATATACCCTAAGGCTCTTTAAGACATAAATCAAGTGAGATTTAATTTGCACCATATACCCTAAGGCTCTTTAAGGTACAAACAAATTATTTATTATACATTCACGCCATATACCCTTAGGCTCTTTAAGGCATGAACAATGTAATCACTTACGTCATATACCCTTAGGCTCTTTAAGGCATAAGTAATCTCATGATTAACTCTACTTACACCATTCACCCTAAGGCTCTTTAAGGTATAAGTAAAGCAATTATTCATATGATATATACAGTATGCCAAATTCTGAATCCCGATGTGTACCTATTTTATTGGCATCGTCTTCCAAGTTAGTGGAAAGTTACTAAAAATTAAGTTGAACCGGACAACCTTATTTATTAAACATTATTAATATACAAGTGAAACAAACTAATAGGAGAAAAACCCACAATTAATACTTATGAGCTTGAATGAAAACCAACTATTCTACGTTTAATATCATGACTTATAATTGACTTTATCTTTTCTCGTTCTTCACAATTTAAAATCTCTAAGAAAGAGACCTGCGAATGCTTAGCCTAGCAAATTAAGATCGTCACTTTAACAAGTCACATAGACTGGCAACAATCTTAACTCTAATAAATCGAGTTCGGCATAATGGATAAAACTACATAAGACTAGCAACAAACTCGATTTAAATATGTTAAGGAAAAAAACCGGTTGGATCAAAATTTATTTCTCGTTCTCACCTTTATTTGTGTCACAACACTTATTTCATCACTTTATTCCAACATTTATCACTTTATCATGCACAAAAAAATTTTAATTTTGCTATTTTCACATAAATCACATATTTTTGGTGGAAAAACGGGTTACGTGAGAACAACGGTTGCAGGTATAATCAAATCGATAGATTCCCCCATACTAGAACTACACATTGTCCTCAATGTGAGATTCCATACTAATTTCAATGCTTAATCTTGTTATAAAGGAGTCTCTACGCAAATCTAAATCCGTTTATGAAGTATGCTAATAGATAAATGTTAGTCGATAAGATTTAGGATATCAGATTCCCAATATAAGCATGCGAAGGATTGAAGATCGAGTGGACGATGGACAAAACCACGAGCACGAGAGTCTTCAAATTCCGGGCAATCCTGGACAAACATCACAAAACACGAAACACGAGAAAGGAAGAGGTGAGCCTCCTCACATCACACTTATTAATAAATAGAAAAAAGAAAAGATAGAAAGATAAGCATGGGTTCCCTCCCACGAAGCGCTTGTTTTTGTGCGAGTCTCTAGCTTGACTCACCCCATATCATCGTGATATTAGGGACGACACATGTGGAAGAGAAAATCTCAATCGGGCTTTCATTAATGCTTGGATAAACATTAAAGCAAATGAAAGTTCCATCCCGATGAGATGCCACCGGTTCTAAGTGGAGATGCTGGGATCAAAAATGGTGTCTTCACTCCCGGTGGAGAGAAGTATAGGAGAATCCTCGGGGTAGGTGAGAAACGGGAGAAAAGTCCGAATGACAAATGTGAAGGAATCGTCATCTTCAACATTTTAGGAAAAAACAATCTCTCCTCCCCCTGGGTCAAAACATTCGTCTTCATTAAGCTCATCAAAAATGTTTATCACGGCCGTATCGGGCTCAATGTCGAAGGTAAAATGCTCATACTCAAGAATAGGATCATCGTTAAGTAATTCGTTAAGAAAAATAATATCCCCTTCCGAGTCAAAATCACTCTTAATACCCGATGGTATCGAGTCTTCCGAAACAAGAAATGTATCAACCTCCTCTATAAGAAATTCACTATCCGCAACGGGAATAGGAGAAGAGGAGGGATATTCGAGCACCAAAGGACTAGGAGGAGTAAGATTCAATGCTTCGATCTTATCAATAAGAAGATTGACATTTAATAATTTCTCACAAAGAATTTCGTCCTCGATTTGAAGAATATCAATATCAATCGCTCCTTCTTCTTCATCAAAATCGTCTTCATCAATTCCTGGTAGAATTGGATCAATGGGATCGAGTTCACTGGCGAACTCCTCGGGAAGAAAATCAATCTGAGGAGATGTGATCGAAATATCTTGACTAAGCAAAGAGTCAATAAGTCTAAATTCGGCATCAAAATGATCATTATCACAAAACGGCACATCACAAATATCGTCAGAAATACCCTTAGACTCACTTGGGATTGGGACAAGGTTCTTAACACTAGACTTTATTACTTCGTCCGATTCCGTTTCTGGAATAGTGTTAAGATGCTCGTCCCCCATACTTAGAGAGTTATCGGGCTCTTCGGTTGGTAAGTCGGATGTGATTGCTTTAGACGATCTCTCTAGATATTCCCTATATTGAATAGTGTATTCTTTATCATCATCGTCAATAATAGGAAAATTCCAATATGGAGTAAAACTTTCAGCTGCCTGCTCCTCCTACTCTTTCTGAATTGCCAGATTAGCCGCTTGCTCACGTTCAATATGCTTTTATTCATGTTGTTTCAACATTTCATTAATAGTTCAAGAATCATTAAAAGTTGAAGTAGCAATTCCGGCAAACTCCATGGTTTAATTTGCTTTTCGTCCCAATCTTGAATTAATTTGAGAATTCTTTCCTTAGCCAACAATACTCTTATACTCATTTCTTCATGAGGAAAAATATTGCTATTAAAAAGGGTTCGATTATTTTTAATTAGCCTTGCCATATATAGCAACATATCCTTATTCGATCTTTGAGGAAGTTGATGAGTGACGGAAAATTGCGGGGTTTGATCAAAACCAAAATAGTTCGAATTATGCTCAAAGTGGTTTTGATTCATCGGTTGACATTGAAAACTTTCATGAGGACCCCCGTAGTTTTCAAAATTTTGTTGTGAAAAATTCGGTGAAGTTAGTGGAAAATTATTATCGAAGTTTTGATCGAAACACGGGTTCTGATTGTAAACAAACGGAACTTGAGGTGGACAATCGTAACCATAATGAGCATCGTTTCCACATAACACATAAATATTCATCTCGTACTGGGGTTATGGAGTGTAGTCAGAAAAGTTTGGAGAATCGTTGTACGAATTCGGATTTGGAACACAAGAAAATGAATTTCCAACTCTCGAAGCGCAAATCAAACAAAATCCACCATTTAACGGCTTTCACACTCGCAACAAGTAACTGGCTTTCCATCTCCATAAGTGCAGTTCATACAAATTCCATTATTAAGACTGAAACCACACTGCTGGCACGTACAAAAGCAAATTTTATAAAAGATACTTTTCCTAAATCTTAATAATAAGCACAGAATAAGCATTTTAAAATGACAAGACAAGCTTTTTGATAATTATGGCTTTTTAGCAAAAAATTTAAACTTTTAAAACTAAATAAGCTAAGGAGATAAGAAAATAAACTAAAACTAACTTAAAGATAATCCTAATAAGAATAAAAGGATAAAAATAAGCACACTTATAAGCCAGTAATAAGCAAAAAAGAAACTCAGCAGTTCTAACTTTGAGTTAGTACTGCTATGTTTGCTAATGCTTATTAAAAACTCAATAAGCAAAAGGGAATCCTAATAAGCTGAACTTAAGCCTAAAACTAGTCCTAATAAGCTATTATGACAGAGGTTAACTAACAATTATAGCTGGAAAAGCTTTTAAAAGCTAAAATGAAAAGAAGGAAAAACTGCCAGTTTTAAATGACAAATACCAACTTTTGAGCTTATTTTTAAGACACTAAATGGAACCTTATAGCAAATTGACTTGAAGAACCTTAAAGTCTAAACTAAGAACTATCTAAATCAACAATTGAAAAACATTTTGAACATCAATTAAACAAAGAAAAGGCTAAATGAAAAAGCTGGTTCAGGCTGGAAACTATTTTTCAAATTTTTATCAAAAGACAAATTGGCTTTTTCAGCCTAAGATTTAAGCTAGTAAAAACTAAAGTTAAAACTTAAAACTTAAAAACAGATGAAGCTTGATGTCTAAAGAGCTTATTGAACCAAAATTAGACTTTAAAACTTATTTGAGCTTACCTAAATTAGCTACTAAAATTTGGCTTTTTAAACAACTTGAAAAACTTATGACAGATATGAATTTGATCAAAAACTGATCAAAACAAGGCATTTTTCAAAATACTACTTATACTGTATTTAAACACTCTAACAAGCATATAAATGAAACATATAAGCTTCATAAACTAGATTCTTTATCATAACAGTACAGCTAAGTTTCGTCGAACTAAATTAGAAACAGTTTAAACCAGAGTTGCTAAGACCCTGCAACTTGAAATTAAACCTTTAAGAACTTAAAATTTTTGACTAAAAGTCTTATTATAAGCTAGTTAAAACTGAGTTTTGCGCCAAAAACCATTTTATCTTCTTTTGACCCGTTTTGTATTTGCAATTCATCTTTTATATATCAAAACGCGCACTCGCGCAGCATATTACTATGAAAAGGTGAAATACGCTATTACAGATGTAGGTATTAGGCAAATTAAGATAAATAGGAAATTCCAATGAAAATAAACACAATAAGCACAACATCTGCTGCAGATTGTAGGCTATAAATAAGCTTAACGGCCATAGTTTACAATGAAAAGATTAAGACAATTGACTTTCTTAATTCAATAAGCTACTTACGCACTAATAATAAGCATAATATGAAATGTATTAAGCATCAAAATTCTCTCACACGCGAATAAGCACTCTCGCGCTCTCTCATAACGTAAGATAGAAAAATAGCAAAGCAGTTTTAAGCTAAAGTTAAAAGCTCTCGCGCGCTCACATAATCCTGCTAAACAGGGATGTACTTTTCTCGTTAGAGCTTAGGAAATTAAGCTAGCTTATCATAGATGCTGGTTATTGTCTTATAAGCCCATCAGATTGGCTTATACTCCAACAAATTAAGCTGGAGGTAATTTTTGTGGGGAAATTAGTTTGTTAGCAAAGCTCTGTTAAGCTGTTACTCAGCTTAAACTCGGGTATCTATACACTCCGCTTATCGTAGTCATAGGGAGTCGCTTATGTAAAAAGCTTATGGTGTAGCACTGCATCGCGATGTTTTTAAACCATAAATGATAACATTAAAAGATGGATTTTAACATGTATTAGATAAAAACTAAATTTTATATCTCTTCTCATTTCTCTGCATTACCAAGCTTTAGAATAGGATTACATTGAATTTGAAGAATCATAGCTAAAAACCTATAAGCTAAAAGCCTAAATACGCCTAAGCTATCCTACTCCTAGAATATCGCGGCACTATGTGTGAGAGCACTCTCCTAATTTATAGCCTTGAAGAATGATTCTGGATCCAGCGCGACGCTCCCCTCTCTTCCAATTCGTAGCCATCCAATTCCTAACTGCCTCCAAATCTCATCAATCTTGACCGTTGGATTGTGCCACGTTAATTCAACCATTGACGAGTGCACGGATCGCCACGCGTGGCTCCTTTGTATCCTTACGGGTCAGCTTCTAATCGCGTCGCGCTGAGCGTGTGATTGGGGATCTTAACCCTGCTCTGTGGAAAAGGGTTGATTTTGGGGGGAAATATGGTGTAGAAGGAGAAACAGTTAAACTGACCTCTTTTGACCCATTTTGATATGTCGTTGTCCAATAAAATGGGGCTTTGATGTGGGCTTTTTCGTTTATTCTTTTTATTCATTCGCGGGCTTGTTAGAGGTTTTGGGCTTTTAGGCTCCCTCACTTATTAGTTTATGGTTTATATGGCTGACGGCCATTAAGGCGGGCCCTCGGGGTTGGTCCATGGAAGATGGGTTCATCTTTGGCCTCAGGTTTTTCGTCCTCTTTCCATTCCCGTGCTCGGATTTTGTCCATTTTGTATTTGTTTTATCTTTTCAATATATTGTTTAAATGCAATATTACAAACACTCAAAATCAAACATATATATGCATTTTTCACATTTTGTGTTTTGGGTCTTTACGGTTATTTTCAAGGTAACTCTTCGCGCGCCTGTGTTATTTTAGACACATTTCAACATCTGCCAATTTAAAATAGTCTTGATGCGCTTCACGATTATTGTTTCAAGAATCGAAGTTGGTCTGCTACACTCTTTGGTAATTCTGTGAGGAACTTCGATTAATGATGCAGTCCCATAAATCAAAATATTCCATTCTCCTAGGTTTTGACAAGATGTATCAAGATCTAAAGAAACTCTATTAGTGGCCTAACATGAAGGCAATCATCGCTGAATATGTTGGAAAATGTTTTGACATGTTATAGAGTTAAAGCAGAATTTAGAAGCACCAATCGGCTTACTAGCTTCAACCATCGAGTTTCCGATGTGGAATCTTCGTCGCGGCCTCGCGAGAATTGTAACATTTCGCATTTTTTGTCGGGCTACGACCCTGTTAATGATCACATTTATTTTAGTCCTATTACGCGTTTTACTTTTAATTTTATTTCTTAAGGGTATATGCGGAGACTAAAATTATCAATGAATGTATACGTCATCCAAATATAAATTAAGGTTTACATCAACCAAGTAAGAAATAATTATTTAGGGAGATAATTATGTACCTTGCGTATTTTATTTCTATTTGTCACATAAAAGGGGTTACGTTTCGCCCCCCCCGCAGATTGCTCCGCTCTAAGAATAAATCGTGCGACACATACCCGGAAATAATTAGAATACCTTTAGACTAAACATACCCACTTTGAAAGCCCGCTAACACATCCCTCTACACATCAAATATTGTGTTTATAACGCATTTTGAGTGCGAATGTCGGGCAGGTATAACCACACATAAAAAATCGTCCTTGGGCTACGTTTATTTGCATTACAAAAAGCTCTCCTAATTTCTCTTAACAAATACGTGGTACTTCAATGTTCCATTTAATACATGTCCTAATGGTCCCCTAATGACCTTTTACCCATTGGCTAATAACCCATTTCTCCCTTGGATACGCACGCTTGTGCCGCGGCTAACAAGGAAAGGGCTCTACAAAATACCATTACGCTGCTTCATATCTTAGCAATTCTATGAACTAATAATTGTAATTAAGTTTAATGTACTATAGTTGTTTTAACCAAAACATGATGGTATGGAACTTAAAAACCCTACCTAACACCACCTTAAGCTAAATTCGTTTTAGTTGGGAAGAACCAAGGGAAGTAAATTGCTTACATTGTTATAAATAACACGCCACACTAACACTTAATAAGTTTCTAACCTCCAAAACTCCTCTTCAAAGCTAAGAACCTCTTCGTTTCTCTCTATATATTCGGGTCTACTATAACCAAACCCAAACACGAGACCACAAGAAGGCCTACAAGCTAAGGTTGGGTTACGAATTTGGAAAGCCTTTGAAGGCTAGGGTTTGTCTGCGGCCTACCCCCCCCCCCACCCCCCCATTCATTACGCTCCCCCCCCCCCCCCCCCCCCCCACATCACCCCCACACCCCCCCCACCCCCCCTCCCCACCCCCACCCCGCCCCTTATTTTATTTTTTTTTATTTTTTTTTTTTTTTTTTGTTTTTTTTTTTTTTCTTTTTCTTTATTTTTCCCCCCCCCCCCCCTTTTTGGGCTTTTTTAGTTTTTTTTTAGGTTGCTCTATCTTCCTACACGACATTCCCCATTTCAATCTTAGGACTCTTGTAAGTGATCCCTATTCGGACACTCTTTGTTTTTCGTTCTGATGTTTCTACAGTGGGCATTGAGACACGTCGAAGTGGTGGTGTGAAGCCCAACAGATGATCTTGCGTTTTTCCATGCATGCTTGTCACATGGCATGAACTAATGGTTCTTGAGTGGCTTGACTCAACACACATCTTGTCTGGTCTCAAATTATTGATAGGGTCACGTTTGGTTTATATTGTTGCTGTAAAGAGAAACAATGATACATGCTTGGGTTTTAACTTGCATATAGGGAATGGGTAAATATGTCACGGTGATCGCGCATGTCGTTATTGTTGCGTTAGGTGTTTGAGCGGCCATAGTCAAAAAACATGCGTGGTAAAAGGTTTCCAAAACCTTGAAGTGTTTCCTTATAGTAGATGTGATACCATATTGTCACGCGATAATCTAGGCACTATGCCGGATTACATTGTTGCCGGGGTATGAATAAGGACATCGGGCGCAATGGGGCAAGGTTTTTTATCAAACCGTTCCCGTTATGGGCCGGACAACACCATTAATGGGCCCCCCTACGTTTTTGGTGAGCGATCTAGTTGCGGGGATAAGCGGATTGGGGTCCCGGTGGTGGTAGCAAGACAGCTTTTGGTTCAGGTTGGGACTGAATGGGACGCTTAGGGGATTTTTAGTTTTGCGTCGGTGGAGTGTGAGGGGACGTTGGGGAGAACATATTGGCCCTTCTGGGGGGGGAGGTCGCCGGGGGTGGTGGGGGGGAAGGCAACAGGGGAAGGGGGGGTTGGGGGGGAGGGTGGCGGGGGGTGGGGAGTGGGGGGAAGGGTGGGGGGGGGAGGGAGGGGGATGGGAGGAGGGCGGGAGGGGGGAAAGTGGTGGGGGAAGGGGGACGGGGGGGGAAGGGGGGGGGTTAGCGGGTGTGGGGGGTTTGGATGAGAAGTCGGGTGGGGGGGGGGGCGGGGTGTGGGGGGAGAAGACCCGGCCAAGGGGGCGGGTGGGGCGACGCCCAAGGGGGGAGGGGGGGGGGGGGGCGGAGTGGGGGGAGAGGGGCGGGGGAAGGTGGCGGGGGGGGTGGGGGGGCGGGAGGGGGGGTGGGGGGGAGAGGGGGGGGTGGGGTGGTAGGTTGTAGGGGGACAAGGGGGAGGTGGAGGACGGGGGGAGGGGCGCGGGGGGGTTAGGGGTGTGAGGGGGGGCGAATGGGGGGGGGGAGGGGGGCAGGGGGGGGGGGGCAGTGGGGGGGTTGAGGTGGAAGCGTGGGAGGGACGGCTGGGGGGCCACAACAGCCCGGGTGTATCCCCGCAACGTGTGAGGGGCTGTAGAGGGGGGTTGGGGGGGGGGAGGGGAGGGGAAGGGGAGGGTGGGTGTGGGCGGTGCGGGGAGCGGGGGGGGGAGGGTGGGGGGGGGGGTGTGGGGGGGGGGGGGGGTGGGGGGGGGGGGGTATTGTTGCGGGGGCTGAAGGGGGGGGGGGGGGGGGGGAGCCGCCCCAGGGGGGGCGGCTTGGGGAGGGGACAGGGGAGCACGAAGGTGGCAATGGGGGGTGAAGGGCGGGAGGGTTCTGGGCGCGAAAGAGGACAACAGGTGGTGGGGGTTTGCGGGAAAGGGGGTGTGTATAGGGTGGTGGGCTGAGAGGGAAAGGGGGGGTGGAGGGGAGGGGGGAGGGGTAGGGGGCTGGCGGGTTCAGTAAGGGAGGGCAAAAGAAAGGGGGGTGGCGGTGGGTGTTGGAGTGGTGGTTGGGGGAGTCGTGGTGTGGGGGTGGGTTTAAGGGGGGGGGGGGCGTGGGGGGCAGGGTGGGAGGATCAAGGTGGGGAGGGGGGGGTGCGGGGGGGTGGGGGGGGGGGGAGGGGGGGGGGGTTGGGGGGAGGGGCGGAGCCGCGCCCCGCCCGCGCGGGGGGGGGGGATGGAGGCTAGGGGGGGAGGGGAGGGGGGAGGCGGGGGTGGGGGGGAGGTGAGGGGGACTGGAAGGGCGGGGTGATAGGGGAGTGGGGGAGAGGGGGAAAACAGAAGAGAAAGCAGAAGGGAGGTGGTGGGGGGGGGGGGGGGGTCGGGGGGGGGCGGGGGGGGTAGGGCGAGGGGCGGTGAGTGGCAGGGGTGGGGGGCGGGGGGGGGGGGGGGGGGGATGGTGGGGGGTGGGGGTGGGGGTGGGGGGGAAGCAACGGCGTGTTCGGAGGGGGCGTGGAGGAGGGGGGGGGGGGAGGTAGGGGGCGGGTGGGGGGAGGCGCGCGGGGAGGGGGAGGGGGGGGGGGGGGGAAGGAGGGGTGGGAGGGGGGGGGGGGGGTGGGCGGGAAAGGGGGTAGGGGGGAGGGGGGTTGGATGGGGTGGCGGGGGAGGTAGGGGGGGGGGGGGGGGGGATGATCGGAAAGGGGGGTGGTGGTCGGGTGGTCGAGGGCAGGGGGGAGGGAAATGGAGGTGGGTGGTGGACGGGTCAGACAAGGGTGGTGGGGGGAGGGGGGGCGGGGAGTGGGGTGGGGGGGGGGGGGGCGAAGGGCGTCAAGGTGGGGGGGGGTGAGGGGGGAGGGGTGAGGGAAGGGGGTGAGGGGGGGGGAGGGAGGGGGGGAGGGTGGGGAGGCGGGGGGAGTTAAAGGAAAAAGGCGAAACAGGGGGGTCGGTGGGGCGGAGAGGGGGACACTGCGGGGGGGGGGGTGGGGGGAACGTGGGGGTTGGGAGGGGGGGCGGGGGGTGAGGTGGGGGGGGAACGGTGCGCGAGAAAGGGATGGTGACTCGAGGGGGGGGGGGGGGTAGGGCGGGGGGGGGTAGGGACTCGGGAGGGGGGGAGTGGGGGGGAGGGGTCGGCCGCGAAGCGGGGGTGGGGGTTGGGGGTGGGGGGTGGGGCTGGGGAGTGGGGGGGAGGTGGGGGGGGGGGGGTCGGGGCAGGCGGGGCTGCGACGGGAGCGGGGGGGGGGGGAGGGGTGGTGTGGCGGGGGAGGGGTGAGTGGGTCGGGTCGGGGCGGTGAACGGGGGTGAGCGTGGCCCTCCCCCTCGGGTGGAGGGGGGGGACAAGGGGGAGGAAAGAAGGCGGAGGTGGGGGGTGGGGGTAAGGAGGGTGGGGGCCTGTGTGGGGGGGTGGGGGGAGGGAAGGCGTGCCCGAAGGGGAAGGAGGAGGGGGGGATGTTCGAGGGGGTTGGGGTGGTGGGTAGTCTCGGAGGGGTGGGGGGGGGGAGGTGGGGGAGGGAGTGAAGGAGTAGCTCAGGAGGGCGGCGTGAAGAGGGGGTTGACAGGGGATGGTAGGCGGTCGGGGTGAGCGTAGGGGGGGTGGGGGGTGTAAAAGGGGGGTGGGGCGTCGAAGGGGAGGGGGAACGGGGTGGGGGGGTCGCGATGGGGGGGGGGGGGTGGCGGTGGATGCGGGTTTGGGGGGGGTGGGATGCGCCCCCAAGGGCTCCGCCGGCGGCTCCCCGCGCCCACGTTGGGTCGGGGGGATTGGGGAGAAGGGGGATGGCGGAGGAAAAGGGCGTCGGGGGGGGGCGTGAGGGGCGGGGGTGGGAGGTTAAGGGGGGGGGGGGGGCGGGGGGGGGTAAAGGGGGTGTGGTGGGGGGGGGAGGGGAAAAGGGGGGTGGTAAGGGGCCCCCAGGGGGTCCCCGCCGGCGTGGGGGAGGAGGGGGGGAGGGGGGCGGTGGGGGGCTGGGGGGGGGTGGTGGGGGGGGGTCCAGGGGGGGGGGGAGGGGGGGGTGGCGGGGTGGTGGAGGGGGGGTAAAGGGTGGGGGGCGGGGGGAGGCTGCAGGGAGAGGGGGGAGGTAGGTGGGGAGGGGGGGGGGGGGGGGGGGGGGGGGGGGGGACGGGGCCGGGTGGGGGTGGGCTTGGGAGGGGGGGGGGTGGGGGAGGGAGGGGAGCGAGGGGGGGACGGTGGGGGGGGGGGGAAGTAAAGGGTGGGGGGGGTGGGGGGGAGGTGCGCGGGGGGGGGTGGGGGTGGGGGGGAGAAGGGGAGTGGGCAAAAATGGGGGGAAAAGGAGGGGGGGGGGTGGCGTGGGGGGCGGCGGTGGTTGGCCCGGCGTGGGGGAGGGCAGGGGGAGGCGGGTGGGGGTGGGGAGGAGGGGTGGGAAGGGCGGGGGGGGCAGCCTGGACGGGAGGGGGGTGGGTGAAGGGGCGCGGGGCGGGGGGGAGGAGGGGGGAAGCGGAGGGAGGTGGGGGCGGGGGAGGGGGGGGGGGAAGGGTTGCGGGGGGGAGTCGAGGCTTAATACAAGTGGGTGAAGGAGGGGGAGTAAATCAGGGGGGGGGCGGGGGTCAAGGGGGAGGAGAGGAAGGGGGGGGGAGGGGGGGTGGGCGTCCGAACAGGCGGGGGGTAGGGGGGGGGGTGCCGGCGGGCGCCAAGGGGGGCGGGTGGGGCGGGGGGGGGGTGGGGGGAATGGAGCAGGGTGGGGTGGGGGGGGGTGGGAGGGGGGAGGTAGGGGGGTGGGGTGTGGAGGGTGTGGGGGAGGGGGGGGGGGTGGGAGGAGGTTGAGACCGGCCCGCCAGGGGGAAGAGGGTGGGGGTGAGGGTAGGTCTCAGGTTGCGGGGGGGGGGGTGGGGGGCGTAGCGAGTGGTAGGGGGTGTGGGGGAAGAGGGAACCGGGCACGTGTAGGTGGATGTGGGGCGGCTGTGTGGTTGGCGGCTTGGGGGTTAATTTTTTTCCTTTTTTTCTTTTTTTTTGTTTTTTTTCTTACTTCTTATTTAGTTTTTTTTATTTTTGTTCTTTGTTATTTATTTTTTTTTTACCTTTTCCTTTCCCTTTTTTTGCCCGCTCCTTTACTTATTTTTTTTTCTTATCTTATCCTTTTTTTTTTTTTTTTTTTTTCTTTTTTTATCTTTTTTCCCTTTTCCTTCTTTTTTTTTTTTTTTTATTTATTTGTTTTCTTATGTTTTTTTTTTATTAGCTTATCGAATAAGCTAAATATGAAAATGGAACTTCTAAGTGTTAAACGGTACTAAAACAAAGTTATGGACCATCAATGGGCCGAACCAAATGGATTTAAAAACCTTTGGGTCATTATGGCCCGAAAGCCATTAACAAGTGCTTATTGGCTTATCTCAAAATAAGATGAAAAACAAGACAGTTTAAATAAGTTGAAAACATATAGGAAATAAACTAAAGAGCAGGGAAGGCCTATAAAGGGGTTGTATCTGGTGAAGCAATTGGGCGTACGGGCCCAATAAGCTCGATATATGCCTAATAAGATCCCCGAGCTTATTTCTAGTCTATAGAGACCCTATGAGCTTATTGAGTAACCTTTGACTTGTTTAAAACTATAACGGACCTTTGAAACGCTAAATGGACCTTAACGGGCCCAATAAGGCCCGTTAAGCCAAAAATAAGCTCGATGAGCTTATTTAAAAGCCGAAACAATTTTGACAGCTTATTTTCACTAACAAAATGAAATGTCACTTGTTAGGTTTTAATTGATGTTTAAAAACGCAATTTTCGCAAATAAAGGGGCTAAAAATGTAAACTTCGAAACTTAGAGGGTTAAAGTTGACATTTTCGAACTAAATAAGTTGAGGGAACTGTTAGAACAAATACTGAAAAAATGGGGCACTCCCAGTTCGTGAAACAATGCAGGGCCTAAATTGAAACCCTTGAAAACCTAAAGGGATAATTTTGAATTATCAAATCTAAAAGGTTTAAACCCGCGCGCTAAATAAGCCCTCATATTTATAAACCCAGGGGCTATTTTGTATTTATAAGAAACTTAAGGGTATATTTGTGAAACAAAAGTGAATAAATAAAACACTTAACAAATCGGTCGGACATTAAGATATTCGGACATTGAACGGGTTTAATTATCAGCTTAATAAATAAGTATATTTATTAACCCTGATTTCGCGTTTCTCGAGAACCATAGACAGTGTAAAAACAATAACCGTGTGCACCACCACACAAGTGATAACGGTATATATACAGACTTAAAATGAAATTTAGTTTATACAATGAGTTGTTAGCTTAAATGTGTAAACTAAGACTTGACCGTACTTACTTAGGTACTTGACGGTGTGATCCACTACTTACTTGGATATTTATTATCATTCGGGGAACTACCTGCTAAGGTGAGTTCATAGCCCCATGTTTTAAGATTATTTAAATGATTTACATCCTTGGGGTGAGAACATGCTTTGTTTTACAAATTGGACGCAAGTGTACATTTTATACTATGATTACGTGTTTGCTGGAGTTACAGAACCCAATCATGTCCATGATCTGGAACTGTTAATTGATAGACGTGATGGGAATTACATTCGTGTGGGTGCGAAATGTTATGGATAGAATCTAATGGGATTGAGAATTCCCCGTTCGGAGTGACTAGCTACTCACTGGGAACGACGCTGCCTTGTCGAATTGGGATGTTGGGGGTTAGCACAATAATTCAGGACACTCGTTGGAAATATATACTTGCATTCCATATCTGTCAAGCTTCGTGTCATGAGCTTTAGGGAATCGTAATTACTTTTTATGATAGTTTTGCCGATCCCAACTATTTGTTGCTAAATCATACACTTGAATTATGCATTTTTCATTATGTTTTTGGTCATTTGGGTTCGCTTTTCAAGGTAAAATGTATGTGTATTTAGACACATACCAACAAAGCATTTGAAATACGTCCGGATGGAACCCGATGTATCAAGAATCAAAGTTGGTTACCACTCCTTGATTATCTGAGAGACTTGATCATGCAGGAGTCCTATAAATCAAAGTATTCCATTCACCCAGGTTCTGACAAGATGTATCAGGATCTAAAGAAATTCTATTGGTGGCCTAACATGATGGCAATCATCACTAAATATGTTAGAAAATGTTGGACATGTTCTAAAGTTAAAGCAGAATTTTAGAAGCCATCCGGCTTACTGGTACAACCAGAGATTCCTATGTGGAAGTGGGAGAGAATAAAAATGGATTTCATCACAAAACTACCCAAAACCTCAAACGGACATGACACAATCTTGGTCATTGTCGATCGTCTTACCAAATCCGCACATTTCATCCCTACCCGAGAGACAGATAGTATGGAAACCCTTACAAGGTTATACATAAAAGAAATAGTCTCCCGGCATAGAGTGCCAATATCTATCATCTCGGATCGTGACAGTCATTTCACATCCAGATTCTGGCAATCATTACAGAGTGCTTTGGGTACTCAATTAGACATAAGTATGGCTTATCATCCTGAAACCGATGGATAAAGTGAAATAACCATCCCAACACTTAAAGACATGCTTTGAGCCTGTATTATATATTTTGGAAAAGGATGGGAAAAACACTTAACATTAGTAGAATTTTCTTACAATAACAATTACCATGCCAGTATTAAGGCAGCACCGTTTGAGGCACTTTATGGTCGAAAGTGTAGATCACCTGTTTGCTGGGCCAAAGTTGGAGATGTTCAGCTTACAGGACCAGAAATAATCCATGACACCACTGAGAAGATAGTGCAAATTTGAAAACGCTTACAAGCTACAAGAGATCGGCAAAGAAGTTATGCCAATGTAAGGCGAAAGCCTTTAGAATTTCAAGTTGGAGATCGTGTTATGTTAAAAGTGTCACCTCGTAAAGGTGTCATCCGATTTGGAAAACGAGGAAAGCTTAATCCCCGGTACATTGGACCTTTCAAAATCCTTGAACGGATTGGCCTAGTGGCATATAAACTTGAACTTCCTGAAGAACTCAGAAATGTCCACAATACCTTCCACGTTTCTAATCTAAAGAAATGCTTATCTGACGAATCCCTTGTCATTCCAATAAAAGAGCTTTGACTCGATGACAAACCAACTTGGTGGAAAACCGTAGAATTCATGATCAAGAAGTCCAAGCACTACAGCAAAGTCGTATTCCTATAGTCAAGTATGATGTAACTCAAAAGAGGACCCAGAATTTAAATGAGGAACGCGAAGATCAAGGGGGGGGGGGGGGGGTGGGGGGGGGTGGGGGGGGGGGGGGGGGGGGGGGTAAGACAGGCCAAGTATCCACATCTGTTTTTAAACATCACTTCGGCATCCAACTAAATCTCGGGTTGAGATTTATTTTAAGGGAGGGAGACTATAACAACCCGCAATTTTCATCAATGTAATTATCCATCTATTAAATTAGATGCACTTTATATACCATCTTTTTATAGGGAAATTTTTGCTTTATCTCATTATACAACATAACTTGCATCTCTAAAGTAAACGAGCTCACGCAACCTCTATCAATTCTATCTCTATCTATGTTCACATCATGTAAACATCCTAATATGTCAAGTTTATATCTTAATATCATTTTACCAAGTACATTATCCATTTAACATACTTTTCAAAATGTTATATCAAAACAAGCATTAAACGTTAACGTTTACATCTAAACCCTAATTATATGTAATGTATACATATAAAATGAATGTGCAAGCCTCTAAAGCATGTGTACAAGTATCAATACACAACATTTGAATATCTTTTCCCTCCTAAATCAAGTTACAACTTTCTAAAGCACAACGTACAAGCTAATCATGCCTGTAACACCTCCAAAATGGGTCGCAGCGGAATATGGGTTGGGGAATGTTACTTCATAGATCAACAGCACGAGATAAGAGA